>ML371350.1:934-11827 GCA_005239525.1 Nicotiana knightiana | reverse complement strand
CATGATATTTCTCCAGGACATCAAATAAGACCCACGGAACCATAACCAACCGCTTCGAAATGATCAAACTACATTTTTTGGCATTTTATGGCAATTAAACTGGAATTCCGCCAGTCGTGCATGTATTATCGCCTGCCATAGTCCAGGCCAGACGCCTTGGTACGGAGCCGATACCAGATCACATGATATTTGTCCAGGACATCAAATACAATCCAAGGAACCATAGCCAACGCTTCGAAATGATCAAGTTACATTTTTTTGACATTTTATGGCAATTAAACAGGAATTCTGCAAGTCGTGCCTGTATTATCGCCTGCCATAGTCCAGGCCAGACGCCTTGGTACGGAGCCGATACCAGATCACATGATATTTGTCCAGGACATCAAATACAATCCAAGGAACCATAGCCAACGCTTCGAAATGATCAAGTTACATTTTTTTGACATTTTATGGCAATTAAACAGGAATTCTGCAAGTCGTGCCTGTATTATCGCCTGCCATGATCCAGGCTGGACGCCTTGGTATGGAGCCGGTATCGGATAGCATTATATTTGTCCGGGATATCAAATACATCCCAAGTAACCATAACCAACGCTTCGAAATGATCGAGTTACATTTTTGGCATTTTATGGCAATTAAACTAGAATTCCGCAAGTCGTACCTGTATTATCGCCATCCATGGTCCAGGCCAGACGTCTTGGTGTGGAGAAGGTACCGGATCGCATGATATTTTTTCGGGATATCAAATACAACCATAGGAACCATAACCAACTCTTCGAAATGATCAAGTTACATTTTTGGCATTTTATGGCAATTACACTGGAATTCTGCAAGTCGTGCCTGTATTATCATCTGCCATGGTCCAGGCTGGATGCCTTGGTACGGAGCCGGTACTTGATCACATGATATTTTTCAGGGACATCAAATATGACCCAAGGAACCATAACAAACGCTTCTAAATGATCAAGTTACATTTTTTGGCATTTTATGGCAATTAAACTGGAATTGCGCCAGTCGTGCCTGTATTATCGCCTGCCATGGTCCACGATGGACGCCTTGGTACGGAGCCGGTACCAAATCCCATGATATTTGTCCGGGACATTAAATACGACCCAAGGAACTTTGGCATACACTTCGAAATGATCAAGTTACATTTTTTGGCATTTTATGGCAATTAAACTGGAATTGCGCCAGTCGTGCCTGTATTATCGCCTGCCATGGTCCACGATGGACGCCTTGGTACGGAGCCGATATCGAATCGCATGATATTTGTCCAGGACATCAAATACGACCCAATGAACCATAACAAATGCTTCGAAATGATCAAGTTACATTTTATGGCAATTAAACTGGAATTCTACAAGTCGTGCCTGTATTATCGTCTTCCATGGTCCAGGCCGGACACCTTGGTACGGAGCCGGTAACAGATCACATGATATTTGTCCGGGACATCAAATACGACCCAAAGAACCATAACAAACGCTTCGAAATGATCAAGTTACATTTTATGGCAATTAAACTGGAATTGCGCCAGTTGTGCCTGTATTAACGCCTGCCATGGTCCAGGCCGGGCGCTTTAGTACGGAGCCGGTTCTGGATCGCATGATATTTATTCGAGACATTAAATACGAGCCAAGGAACCATAACCAACGCTTTAAAATGATTAAGTTATATTTTTAGGTATTTTATGGCTATTAGAATTTGAATTCCGCCAGTCGTGCCTGTATTATCGCTTGCCATGGTCCAGGCCAGAATCCTTGGTACGGAGCCGGTACCGGATCGCATGATATTTTTTCGGGACGTCAAATAGGACCCAAGGAACCATAACCAACGCTTCGAAATGATCAAGTTACATTTTTGGCATTTTATGTCAATTAAACTGAAATTCTGCTAGTCGTGCCCGTATTATCGCCTGCCATGGTCCAGGCCCGAGGCCTTAGTACGGAGGCGGTACTGGATCGCATTATATTTTTTCGGGACATCAAATACGACCCAAGGAACCATAACCAATGTTTCGAAATGATCAATTTACATTTTTTGGCATTTTATGGCAATTAAACTGGAATTCTGCAAGTCCTGCATGTATTATCACCTGCCATAGTCCAGGCAAGACGCCTTGGTACAAAGCCGGTACTGGATCGCATGATATTTGATCGGGACATCAGATACGACCCAAGGAACCATAACCAACGCTTCGAAATGATCAAGTTACACTTTTTGGCATTTTATGGCAATTAAACTGGAATTCCACCAGTCGTGCCTGTATTATCGCCTGCCATGGTCCATGCCGGAAGCCTTGGCACGGAGCCGGTACCAGATTGTATGATATTTGTCCGGGACATCTAATACGAACCGAGGAACCATAACCAATGCTTCTAAATGAGCAAGTTACATTTTTTGGCATTTTATGGCAATTAAGCTGGAATTCTGNCAACGCTTCGAAATGATCAAGTTACATTTTTGGCATTTTATTGCAATTAAACTAGAATTCCGCAAGTCGTGCCTGTATTATCGCCTGCCATGGTCCAGGCCAGAGTCCTTGGTACGGAGCCAGTACCGGATCGCATGATATTTTTCCGGGACATCAAATACGACCCAAGGAACCATAACCACCGCTTTGAAATGATCAAGGTAAATTTTTTGGCATTTTATGTCAATTAAACTGGAATTCCGCAAGTCATGTCTGTCTTATCGCCTGCCATAGTCTAGGCCGGACGCCTTGGTACGGAGCCGGTACCATATCCCATGATATTTTTCCGGGACATCAAATACGACCTAAGGAACCATAGCTACNACGCCTTGGTACGGAGCCGGTATCGGATAACATGATATTTTTCCGGGACATCAGATACGGCCCAATTAACCCTAACTAACGCTTCGGAATGATCAAGTTACATTTTTTGGCAATTAAACTGGCATTCTACCAGAAGTGCCTGTGTTATCACCTGCCATGGTCCAGGCCGGACGCCTTGGTACGGAGCCGGTACTGGATCGCATGATATTTGTCCGGGACATCAAATACGACCCATGGAACCATAACCAACGCTTCGAAATGATCATGTTACATTTTTTGGCATTTTATGGCAATTAAAATGGAATTTCGCTAGTCGTGCCTATATTATCGCCTGCCATGGTCCAGGCAGGACACCTTGGTACGGAGTCGGTACTGGATTGCGTGATATTTTCCCGGGACATCAAATACGACCCAAGGAACCATAACCAACGCTTTGAATTGATCAAGTTAAATTTTTGGGCATTTTATAGCGATTAAAATGGAATTTCGCCAGTCATGCCTGTATTATTCCCTACTATGGTCCAGGCTGGACGCCTTGGTAGGGAGCCGGTACCTGATCACATGATATTTGTCCGGGACATCAAATACGACCCAAGGAACCATAACTAACACTTCGAAATGATGTAGTTACATTCTTTTTTGCATTTTATGGCAATTAAAATGGAATTTTGCTAGTCGTGCCTATATTATCGCCTGCCATGGTCCAGGCCGGACGCCATGGTACGGAGCCGGTACCGTATCACATGATATTTTTCTGAGACATCAAATATGACCCAAGGAACCATAACCAACGCTTCGAAATGATCAATTTACATTTTTTGCCATTTTATGGCAATTAAACTGGAATTCCGCTAGTCGTGCCTGTATTATCACCTGCCATGGTCCAGGACGGACGCCTTGGTACGGAGCCGGTACAATATCCCATGATATTTGTCCGAGACATCATATACGACCCAAGGAACCATAATCAACACTTCGAAATGATCAACTTACATGTTTTGGCATTTTATGGCAATTAAACTTTAATTCCACCAATCGTGCATGTATTATCGCCTGCCATGGTCACGGTCAGACGCCTTGGTACGGAGCCGATATTGGATATCACGATATTTGTCGGGGACATAAAATACGACGCAAGGAACCATAGCCAACTCTCCGAAATGATCAAGTTACATTTTTTCGTATTTTATGTCAATTAAACTTGAATTCCGCAAGTCGTGCCTGTATTATCGCCTGCCATAGTCTAGGCCGGACGCCTTGATACGGAGCCGGTACTAGAGCAAATGATATTTGTCCGGGACATCAAATACTACCCAAGGAACCATAGTCAACGCTTTGAAATGATCAAGTTACATTTTTTGGCATTTTATGGCAATTAAATTGGAACTTCGGCAGTCGTGCCTGTATTACCGCCTGCCATGGTCTAGGCCGGACGTAGGGGTGTGCATTCGATTTATCGATTTGATTTTGACCCTTATCGATAATTACTTATCGATTATCGATTTGTACATATGCTTATCGTTATCGTTTCAATAAGGTTTCGATTTTTTCGATTTCGATTTATCGATTTTTGGGGCTTATCGATTCGGTTATCGATTACACCAATAAGAAAATTTACGGGATTCCACCAATAAGAAAATTTGCTAGCTCTAAGCGATGTTGTCATGTTTAGTACCCTTACTTAATATATGTATACAATGTGTAAAACATGTATAAATAGTGGATAGCTAATAGAGATAGACGACTAATCATTACTATATCATACCAAATGATACTACGATTAATTGATTTAATTCAGGCAGACTAATTATTCTTCAGCTCCTTACCTAACTGACCAAAAGAACTTCTACCAAATTACAATCAACTTACTGAGAGAACCCATTTGGAGATAGAGAATTACCAGATCTGTGGAAGAAACCGAGAAAGGAGGAATTTTGAGTGAAGAAAATTTAAGGTTTCAGCAGTTCAGCTCTAAAGGGGCAGGAGGGTAGGGCCGTAGGGGAAAATCTTGAGGCAGAAGCAGCGTGAAGTCGTGAAGAGGAAAGAANATTTTTTGGAATTTTATGGCAATTAAACTGGCATTCTACTAGAAGTGCCTGTATTATCGCCTGCCATGGTCCAGGCCGGACGCCTTGGTACGGAGCCGGTACTGGATCACATGATATTTGTCCGTGATATTAAATACAACCCAAGGAACCATAACCAACGCTTTGAAATGATCAAGTTACATTGTTTGGCATTTTATGGAAATTAAATTGGAATTCTGCGAGTCGTGCATGTATTATCGCCTTCCATGGTCCAGGCCGGAGGCCCTGGTACGGAGCCGGTACCGGATCGCATGATATTTTTTCGGGACATCATATGTGAGCCAAAGAACCATAACCAACGCTTCGAAATGATCAACTTACATTTTTGGCATTTTATGGCAATTAAACTGGAATTCCGCAAGTCGTGCCTGTATTATCGCCTGCCATGGTCCAGGCCGGAGGCCTTGGTACGGAGCCGGTACCGCATCGCATGATATTTTTTCGGGACATTAAATACGACCAAAGGAACCATAATAAATGCTTCGATATGATAAAGTTACATTTTTTGGCATTTTATGGCAATTAAACTGGAATTCCGCAAGTCGTGCCTGTATTATCGCCTGCCATGGTCCAGGCCGGACGCCTTGGTATGGAGCCGGTATCGCATAGCATGATAATTGTCCGGGACATCAAATACGACCCAAGGAACCATAACCAACGCTTCGAAATGATCAAGTTAAATTTTGTGGCATTTTATGGCAATTAAACTGGAATTCCGCTCGTTGTGCCTGTATTATCGCCGACCATGGTCTAGGCTGGACGCCTTGGTGTGGAGCCGGTATCGGATTGAAAGATATTTGTTCGGGACATCAGATACAACCCAAGTAACCATAACCAATGCTTCGAAATGATCAAGTTACATTTTTTGGCATTTTATGGCAATTAAATTGGAATTCCGCCAGTCGTTCCTATATTATCTCCTGCCATGGTCTAGGCCAGAGGCCTTGGTACGGAGCCGGTACCGGATCGCATGATATTTTTTCGGGATATCAAATACGACCGAAGGAACCATAAACAACTCTTCGAAATGATCAAGTTACATTTTTGGCATTTTATGGAAATTAAACTGTAATTTTGCTAGTCCTGCCCGTATTATTGCCTGCCATGGTCCAGGCCGGAGGCCTTGGTACGGAGCCGGTACCGGATCGCATGATATTTTTTTGGGATATCAAATACGACCCTAGGAACCATAACCAACACTTCAAAATGATCAAGTTACATTTTTTGATATTTTATGTCAATTAAACTGGAATTCTGCAAGTCGTGCATGTATTATCGTCTGCCATAGTCCAGGCCGGACGCCTTGGTACGAAGCCAGTATTGGATTGCATGATATTTGTTCGGGACATCAAATACGACCCAAGGAACCATAACCAATTCTTCGAAATGATCAAGTTATATTTTTTGGCATTTTATGGCAATTAAACTGAAATTTCGCAAGTCGTGCATGTATTATCGCCTGCCATGGTCCCGGCCGGACGCCTTGGTATGGAGCCGGTACCGGATCACATGATATTTTTTCGGGACATCAAATACGACCCTAGGAACCATAATAAACGCTTTGAAATGATCAAGTTACATTTTTTGGCATTTTATGGCATTTTATGTCAATTAAACTGGAATTATGCAAGTCGTGCATGTATTATCACCTGCCATGGTCCAGGCCGGACGCCTTGGCACGGAGCCAGTACCGGATCATATGATATTTGTCCGGGACATCTAATACGACACAAGGAACCATAACAGACTCTTCTAAATGATCAAGTTACATTTTTGACATTTTATGGCAATTAAACTGGAATTCCGCCAATCGTGCGTGTATTATCGCCTGCATAGTCCAGGCCAGACGCCTTGGTACGGAGCTGTTACCGGATCGTATGATATTTTTCTGGGACATCATATATGACCCAATGAACCATAAACAACGCTTCGAAATGATCAAGTTACATTTTTTGGTAATTAGACTGGAATTCCGCCAGTCGTGCCTGTATTATCGCCTGCCATGGTCCAGGCCAGACGCCTTGGTACGGAGCTGTTACCGGATCGTATGATATTTTTCTGGGACATCATATATGACCCAATGAACCATAAACAACGCTTCGAAATGATCAAGTTACATTTTTTGGTAATTAAACTGGAATTCCGCCAGTCGTGCCTGTATTATCGCCTGCCATGGTCCAGGCCAGACGCCTTGGTACGGAGCCGGTATCGGATAGCATGATATTTGTACGGGACATCAAATACGGCCCAAGTAACCATAACTAACGCTTCTAAATGATCAAGTTACATTTTTTGGCTTCTTATGGCAATTAAACTGGCATTCTGCCAGAAGTGCCTGTATTATTGCCTGCCATGGTCCAGGCCATAGGCCTTGGTACGAAACCGGTACCGNTTTTTGGCATTTTATGGCAATTAAACTGGAATTCCGCCAGTCGTGCCTGTATTTATCACCTCCCATGGTCCAGACCGGACGCTTTGGTATGAAGCCGGTACCGGATCACATGATATTTGACCGGACATCAAATATGACCCAAGGAACCATAACCAACGCTTCGAAATGATCAAGTTACATTTTTTTGCAGTTTATGGCAATTAAATTGGAATTCCGCCAGTTATGCCTGTATTATCGCCTGCCATACTCCAGGTNTGCCTGTATTATCGCCTGCCATGGTCCAGGCCGGACGCCTTGGTACGGAGCCGGTATCGGATAGCATGATATTTTTCCGGGACATCAAATACGTCCTAAGTAACCATAACTAACGCTTGTAAATGATCAAGTTACATTGTTTTTGAATTTTATGGCAATTAAACTGGCATTCTTCCAGAAGTTCCTATATTATCGCCTGCCACGGTCCAGGTGTGACGCCTTGGTATGGAGCCGGTACTGGATCGCATGATATTTGTCCGGGACATCAAATACTACCCACGAAACCATAACAAAACCTTTGAAATGATCAAGTTACATTTTTTGGAATTTTATGGCAATTAAAATGGAATTTTGCTAGTCGTGCCTATATTATCACCTGCCATGGTCCATGTTGGACGCCTTGGTGCGGAGCCGTTACTAGATCATATGATATTTTTATGGGACATCATATACGACCCAAGGAACCATAAAAAATGCTTCGAAATGATCAAGTTACATTTTTTGGGAATTAAACTGGAATTCCGCCGGTCGTGCCTATATTATCGCCTGCAATGGTCCAGGCCGGACGCCTTGGTACGGAGCCCGTATCAAATAGCATGATATTTGACCGGGACATAAAATACGGCCCAAGTAACCATAACTAACGCTTCTAAATGATCAAGTTAATTTTTTTGGAATTTTGTGGCAATTAAACTGGCATTCTGCCAGAAGTGCCTGTATTATCGCCTGCCATGGTCCAGGCTATAGGCCTTGGTACGGAGCTGGCACCAGATCGCATGATATTTTTCCGGGACATAAAATACGACCCAAGGAACCATAACCAACACTTCGAAATGATCAAGTTACATTTTTGGCACTTTATGTCAATTAAACTGGAATTCCGTAAGTCACGCCTATATTATCGCCTGCCATAATCCAGGTCAGACACTTTGGTACAGAGCCGGTACCAGATCGCATGATATTCTTTATGGACATCAAATACAAACCAAGGAACCATAACCAACGCTAATCGTGCCTGTATTATCGCCATTTTATGGCAATTAAACTGGAATTCCGCTAGTCGTGCCTGTATTATCGCCATCCATGGTCCAGGCCGGACGCCTTGGTATTGTGCTGGTACCGGATCGCATGGTATTTTTCCGGGACGTCAAACACGACCCAAGGAACCATAACCAACTCTTCGAAATGATCAAGTTACATATTTTGGCATTTTATGGAAATTAAACTGGTATTCCGCCATGTCGTGCATGTATTATCGCCTACCATGGTCCATCCCGAATGCCTTGGTACGTTGCCAGTACCGGATCACATGATATTTGTCCGGGACATTAAATACGACCCAAGGAACCATAACCAACGCTTCGAAATGATTAAGTTACATTTTTTAGCATTTTATGGATATTAAACTGGAATTCCGCTACTCGTGCCTGTATTATCGCCATCCATGGTCCAGGCTGGATGCCTTGGTATGGTGTCGGTACCTGATCACATGATATTTTTCTTGGACATCAAACACGACCTAAGGAACTATAACCAACTCTTAGAAATGATCAAGTTACATTTTTTGGAATTTTATGGCAATTAAACTGGATTTCCGCTAGTCGTGCCTGTATTATCGCCTGCCATGGTCCAGGTCGGACACCTTGGTACGGGTCCGGTATTGGTTCACATGATATTTCTCCAGGACATCAAATACGACCCAAGGAACCATAACCAAATCTTCGAAATGATCAAGTTACATTTTTTGGAATTTTATGGCAATTAAACTAGAATTCCGCTAGTCGTACCTGTATTATCGCTTGCCATGGTCCAGGCCGAACGCCTTGGTATAGAGCCGATACCGGATTGCATGATATTTTTTTGGACATCAAATACGACTTTCGGAACCATAACCAACGCTTCGAAATGATCGATTTACATGTTTTTTCATTTTATGGCAATTAAACTAAAATTCCGCTAGTCGTGCCTGTATTATCGCCTACCATGGTCAAGGCCGGACGCCTTGGTACGGAGCCGGTATCGGATCACATGATATTTAACTGAGACAGCAAATACGACCCATGGAACCATAACCAACGCTTCAAAAAGATCAAGTTGCATTTTTTGGCATTTTATGGCAATTAAATTGGAATTCCGCCAGTCGTGCTTGTATATCGCCTGCCATGGTCCATGCCGGACGCCTTAGTACGGAGCCGGTTCTGGATCACATAATATTTTTTCGGACATCAAATACGACATTAGGAACCATAGCCAACGCTTTGAAATGATCAAGTTACATTTTTTAAAATTTTATGGCAATTAAACTGGAATTCCGCCAGCCATACCTGTATTATCGCCTGCCATAGTCCATGCCGGACGCCTTGGTACGGAGTCGGTACCGAATCACATGATATATCTCCGGGACATCAAATACAATCCAAGGAACCATAACCAGCGCTTCGAAATGATCAAGTAACATTTTTTGGCATTTTATGGCAATTAAACTGGAATTCCGCCAGTCGTGCCTATATTATCGGTTGCCATGGTCCAGGCTGGATGCCTTGGTACGGAGTTGGTACCGGGCCGCATGATATTTGTTTGGGAAATCAAATATGACCCAAAGAACCATAACAAACGCTTCGAAAACAATTAAGTTACATTTTTTGGCATTTTATGGCTATTAAACTAGAATTCCGTCAGTCGTGCCTGTATTATTGCCTGCCATGGTCTAGGCCGGACGATGTGGTACGTAACCGGTACCGAATTTCATGATATTTATCCGGGACATCAAATATGACTTAAGTAACAATAATCAACGCTTTGAAATGATCAAGTTACATTTTTTGGCATTTTATGGCAATTAAACTGGAATTCAGCCAGTCGTGCCTGTATTATCGCCATCCATGGTCCAGGCCGGACGCCTTAGTACGGAGCCGGTACAGGATATCATGATATTTTTTTGGGACATCAAATACTGCACAAGGAACCATAACCAATGCTTCGAAATGATCAAGTTACTTTTTTTGGCATTTTATGGCAATTAAACTGGAATTCCACCAGTCGTGCCTGTGCTATTGCCTGCCATGGTCCAGGCCGGACACTTTGGTACGGAGCCATTACCGGATCACATGATACTTTTCCGGAACATCAAATACGACCCAAGGAACCATAACCAACGCTTCGAAATGATCAAGTTACATTTTTTGGCATTTTATGGCAATTAAACTAGAATTCCGTCAGTCGTGCATGTATTATCACCTGCCATGGTCCAGGCCGGACGCCTAGTACGGAGTCGGTACCGGATCACATGATATTTGTCCGGGATATCAAATATGACCCAAGGAACCATAACCAACACTTCGAAATGATCAAGTTACATTTTTTGG
>ML371348.1:13748-26119 GCA_005239525.1 Nicotiana knightiana | reverse complement strand
CGAGAGATTCATTAGGAGTATCTCCTCTTCCTGAGTTTGCCAACCCAGATTGAAGATTTTCCAGGGTGATGGTATTATTGGGAGGTGGCATCGGCGGTGTAGGTAACGCTGCCGATAATCCTCTCGCAAATTCTTGCAAAGCTTGGCTTACATACTCTACAATCATTTGCTTTACACGATCTTGTTCCACAGTTTGATCATTATCACCATTGTTGTTATTGGATCTTTCTAGGGATTGTTCCCTTGAACCACGTGGGGTTCCTGAAGGCGATGGAACTGGGGTTCCACTCCTTTGCTGGTTGTTGTCGTTGGAGTTTGACATAGTTCATAGGATATCACTTGAAAAGTAAACAAAGATTATTAGATTCCCGGTAAACCGAACCAATTTGTTTAACCAAAGAATTGGACCATTTGACTAAAGCTTATTTTTAAGATGAACACGGGTTACTGATAATCAAAGAAATGGAGAAAAATGAATAACATACAATATTGCAGAAATATAGAAAAGCGAAGTCAGTTATATTCGAGAATCAAATGCCTTTACAAGCTGTATTACCCTCCCTTATATAGGAGATTCCTATAATGTACAAATCTTGCTATGGTTGCTCATTAATGACTAATTATGACATTAATGAGGCATTACAAAGGATAACGGTAATTTGGGTACGGTTAGATAACGTTCAAGTAATCAATTGTGGGTCTTTGAATCTACCCGTAGCTTTGTCTAGATTCATTCTGACCGTGCCTCTCTCCTGTTTTGATCAAGGAGTTTCCCGTGGCTGATAAGCTCGAGGGTTTACTGAATCGTGCCTCTTTGTATCGTAGCTCTTCAAAGAATCATATCCAGCTGTCGTGTTTTCCTGTGTCCAATACAATCACCACTAATGAAAGCTCACTCAACTTGAGATCCTATTGGGCTTTAACGGGATGTAATGAAGGCTTTTTGGATAAAATTTGGAAAGGATGAACTACTATAGAACATCTCTCCTTAAGCACTTCATTTTTCACATTTTGGCTCATGTTTTTATTTGACTCTTTGAGTCTTAATCTCTTCCTTGGGGGACTTAGAGAGACTCATTGTCGCTCTTTCTTTTACTTGAAGCTCACTTTTCTCCCTTTTTCTTTATTTTTCATCATTTCAAGCCTTTTTACTTTTGCTTTATTGAATCCTTTCAACTCTTTGCTTTTCTTTTTGCCTTGTTTTGTATTTCAACTTTTTCATTGGCCTTTCCTTTTATGACAATTCCATTCATCACTATGAATTTCCTCTTCTCTCCCCCAAACTTGCGATTTTGTCTATTGTTCATCATGAGTGCTCAAGGAAAGAATGGGTGCCAAGAGAGGGTCATTAGAGAATGGATGAAGGTTTGTAATGTGGTTTTTGAAAAAATAGGCATTGAATGCCTTACCATTGAATAACACTTTCTTGTTTCGAACTTTGGTCAGGTATGTGCCCTTTTTGATGTGAGCAACATTGGCGTAGAATTCTTTGACCACAAATTCATTGGCCTCAGCAACGTTGGTTGTGAAGAATTTCCACCCTATACTCTCGTTGAACTGCCTTTTGATGTTTGGGTTGTGGGGAAGAAGGTCCTTATCAATAAAAATTCTCTCCAAAACAACTGACCTCTGAGGCCACCAGTCTCTGAACTTGTGATAAGCTGGTTTAGAGACAAACCGATCCTGCCACACTGTTGGATTTCTGGTCCTGAGTAGCCCTCCTTCCTGTACTTAGGTGTCACCACCCCTGCCATCATCTGGGGTATCATCAGAACTATGGGTATCATTAGAAGTATCAACATTAATTGAGGCACGTGTGGTGGATGGAACTGCTGCACCGGTGTCCTGAGGAGGTTAAAAGTCACTAGATAAACCTAGGCTATCTGACGAGCCTGATGTTGTAGGCTCATTGACAAGACGCCTAGGTTGAGATTGAGCCTCTACCCGGGGTGCACCAATGTCCCCCCCTGAAACCTCCCGTGAGGGGACATATTCACTGGACTCTGATGGGTCGGGAGTTGGCCTCCGGAGTATTGATTTGTTCCCTATCAGCTTTCTTGGGCCTAGGGGTGTTGCCGGTTGTTTACCCCTACCACGACCCCTAGAAAAATCACCCCTTCCGGGTTGTTTGTCTGAGGCACCTCGTGAACGAAGAATTGTCTGCAAACATGTCAATGAAGATTGTTAGTACATGGTACATAAGTATTCAGTTGAAGCATATGGGTAAATGATGCAGAGTATATGAATCAGTTGCAGACAGACTAGTTTGCTGTCAACAGAAAAGTAACAGCTGCATCGGAAAGTCCTCCGCTGTCAGCGGAAAAATGACCACTGCAGTGAAGTTGTGGGGACCAGAATACCTACTCTGTGATGTTGGAAATCGTTGACCGCGGAAAATTGGATGCGGCTGCGGAAGTCTCACCGCTGGAGCAGAAAAATGAATGCGGCCGCAGAATCAATTTTACCATTCTCTGAATCTCAACTTCGTTGTAAGCGGAAAAGTGGCCGCTGCAGCGGAATTACGGTCGCTGCAGTGGAAATGTTCATTCAAAAAGATCAAGCACATAACAATCCACTGACCGCGGATTTTTGGTCCGCTGCAGCAGAATTCAGTTAAAACGAGCACTGACAGCTTGTTCAAGAACTACGGTTTAATCAATATCACAAAATTAGACATGAAGTACGGGAGATTGATAACCTAGACCCTATTAGTCAACAATACTACACTACCCATTGATGATAACCTCTTTTGTGAAACATGCTTAAGAATTAGGTCAATAATTACCCCATTTAAGAAAAGAAAATTAAGAAGAAACAAATAACAAGATGAAAATGTACAATTAAAATCAAGAATTTGAACATACCAGTGTTAGATTCTATGTAAAATGCTAACTTGTTGCAATAATGAAGCTTAGATGCACAGTGAAAGGGGCTATTAACAATAAAGAGGTCTGGGATGTAAAATTGTGAAAAAGGTAAAAGAAGGGGGTCCCCCTATATTTATACTTAGAAACTGGGACCCTACCGACTTACCAAGCGCGACAACGAAATTCTACCAATGAACGCGGTTTTTTTCTTTTTTTGAAGAGCTGGGCATTGAACAATTCCGCTGTCAGCGGAATTTTGACCGCTGCAGCGGAGTGAGATCGCTGACAGCGGACTGAACTTCAGAGAGCTTCTATTTTTGTTCCATCCTTCCGCTACCGTGAAACTTAAATCGCTTCCACGCAATTGCAACCGCGGACCGTAGAATTTTTAAAACGGCAGCGGTTTTGTCCAACCTTAGCCCATTTCCCTGAATGTGTTCCTGAACTGCATCAATCATGTCCTACACCAATCTCACGAATAAGTTAGTTCAAGAAAATCTAATCTAAGAAGAAGAAATGAAAAGAAAGAAAAATTACTTGGGTTGCCTCCCAAGAAGCGCCTGATTTAACGTCGTGGCACGACGCAGGTTACCATGATCAAGTGAATTTCAACTAATCCACCACGTGGCTATCCTCAAATTTCCCCAAGTAGTGCTTGACCCGATGCCCATTCACACGAAATATTTCACCATTATTGTTCTTTAGATCAAGGGCACCAAAAGGTGTGACCAACACCACTTCAAAAGGACCGCTCCATTTGGATTTTAACTTGCCCGGAAAGAGACACAACCGGGAGTTGAAGAGTAGTACCAAATCACCCACTTTGAATTCCCGGTCCTTGGCATACTTGTCATGAAAATACTTCATTTTCTCCTTATGCAAAGATGAACTTGCATAGGCATGAAATCTAAACTCGTCAAGCTCATTGAGATGATCAACACGAAGATTTGCAGTAGTGTCCCAATCCAAATTCAACTTCTTTAAAGCCCATAATGTATTGTTCTCTAGCTCAATCGGCAAGTGGCATGATTTACCATACACCAACCGGTACGGGGACATACCGATTGATGTCTTGAATGCAGTCCTATATTCCCATAGTGCGTCATCAAGCTTTCTTGACCAATTGGTCCTATTGGAATTCATGGTTTTGGACAAGATGTTCTTGATTTCATGATTTGAGACTTCAACTTGCACACTAGCTTAAGGATGGTAAGGAGTGGACACTTTTTGATTTACCCCATACTTGGAAAGCAATGTATCAAAAGCCCTATTACAAAAATAAGATCCCCCATCACTTATGATTGCCCGAGGTGTCCCAAATCGTGTGAAGATGTTCTTCTTGAGAAAACCAACTACATTCCGGGATTTATTATTGGGAAAAGCCATGGCCTCGACCCACTTAGAGACATAATCCACCACCACGAGAATATAAGTATTACCACACGAACTAATGAAAGGTCCCATGAAGTCTATGCCCCACACATCAAATATATCAACTTCAAGGATCGTTGTGAGGGGTATTTCATCCTTATTTGATATGCCACCCGCTCTTTTACACTCGTCACATCTCTTCACCAATTCACTTGCATCTTTGTACAAAGTTGGCCAATAAAACCCACAACTCAAAACTTTAGAAGCTATCCTTGCCCCACCGTGATGACCACCGTATGACGAAGAATGACAAGAATCAAGAATGGTCATTTGTTCTTCCTCGTGGACATACCGGAAAATAACTCCATCATTCAAATTTTAATTAAGTACGGCCCATCCCAATAGTAATCCAAGTTGTCCCGTCTAAGCTTCTTCCTTTGGTTAGAAGAGAGCTCACACGGACAACACCAGTGATAAGAAAGTTGGCGATGTCCGCAAACCAACGCATGTCATGAATGGAGACCGAAAGGAGCTGCTCATTCGGAAAAGCATCATTAATCTCAAGACCATCTTTTGGCCTTCCTTGCTCCTCTAACCGAGACAAATTATCGGCAACTTGATTTTCGCTCCCCTTTCTATCAACAATTTCAAGATCAAATTCTTGGAGAAACAAGACCTACCTCATAAGCCTAGCTTTGAAATCCTTCTTCGTCATCAAGTATCGGAGTGCCGCGTGATCAATGTGAACAGTCACCTTGGCGCCCATGAGATAGGGCCTAAATTTTTCCATTACAAATACAATTGCCAACAATTCCTTTTCCGTAACGGTATAGTTAACCTGGGCATCGTTCATGGTTTTTCTTGCATAATAGACGGGATGAAATATTTTGTTCACCCGCTGCCCTAAGATCGCTCCCACTGCCACGTCACTTGAGTCACACATAAGCTCCAAGGGAGAGATCCAATTTGGTGCGGTGATGATTGGAGTGGTAGTTAACTTGTACTTCAACAACTCAAAGGCTTTCATACATTCCTCATTTAACTCAAACTTGGCGTCCTTCTCCAATAAATTGCATAGGGGATTTACCACTTTGGAAAAATCTTTAATGAATCGCCGGTAAAATCTCGCATGCCCAAGGAATCTTCGGACTCCCTTGACGGAAGTCGGAGGAGGCAACTTAGAGATAACTTCGATCTTGTCTTTATCCACTTCGATGCCATCTTTTGAGATCTTATGGTCGAGGACAATGCCCTTCTAGACCATGAAATGGCATTTTTCCCAATTCAACACAAGATTAGTTTCTTCACACTGGGTGAGAACTTTATCAAGATTTTTTAAACACTCCTCAAATGAGTCCCCAACCACACTGGAGTCATCCATGAACACTTCAAGGAAGTCCTCCACCATATCCGTGAATATTACCATCATGCACTACTGAAATGTAGCGGGTGCATTGCACAAGGCATTCTAGAGAAGGAAAAGGTACCATACGGGCATGTGAAGGTTGTTTTCTCCTGATCTTCTGGGGCTATGAGAATCTGGTTGTAGCCTGAATACCCATCCAAGAAACAAAAGAAGGCCCCCAGCAATTCTATCAAGCATCTAGTCCAGAAATGGTAATGGAAAGTGATCCTTTCGGGTCACCTTGTTCAGCTTCCTGTAATCCATACAAACCCTCCAGGCAGTCACGGTCCGAGTGGGAATCAGATCATTCTTTTCATTCTTCACCACGGTCATACCACCCTTTTTTGGAACACACTGCACTGGTGAAGTCCAAGCACTATCGGAGATTAGATAAATAAGCCCAGCATCAAGCCATTTGATTATCTCCTTTTTGACCACCTATTACATTGCCTCGTTCAACCTCCGTTGATGTTCCACAGACGGTTTTGCATCATCTTCAAGAATAATTTTGTGCATGCAAAAGGCGGGGCTTATGCCCCGAATATCAGCTAGGGTCCATCCAATTGCTGTCTTTCTCCTTTGGAGCACTTCAAGAGTTGATTCTACCTGCACTTGGGTTAAGCAAGAAGAAAGTATAACAGGTAAAGTACAAGCAGGGCCCAAGAATTCATACCTGGGGTTTGGTGGAAGAGGCTTTAACTCCAAGGTTGGTGTCTCCTCTATTGAGGGCTTTGTCGGTGGAGTCTTCCTATTTTCCAAATCCAAAGATATTTTGCGGGGTCCATAAGAATAAAAACCCATGCCTTGCAATGCATTAGTACACTCCACCAAACCATCTGTCACAATGTCCTGATGATTCAATAAGATCGATTCCATAAAATCCTCCACATTGATCATCGAGCTTGTATCATCAATTATCACCTCAGCAACTAGGTCCACGAAAGAGCACACCCTCTATACTATTTGGCTGCCGCATTTTGCATACATGGAAAATGACCTTTTCACCCCTACCTTGAAGTTGAGCTCACCGGCCTCCACATCTACCAAAGCATTACCCGTTGCTAGGAAAGGCCTGCCCAAGATAATCAACACCTCATACTCGACTTCACAATCTAATATCACAAAATCCGCTGGCAAGATGAATTTGTCGACCCGCACCAAAACATCATCAATGATACCCAAGGGTTGCTTCATAGTTCTATCCGCCATTTGAAGCCGCATCAAAGTTGCTCTCGGTTGGCCAATTCCCAAGGTTTTAAACATAGAATAAGGCATCAAATTGATACTAGCACCCAAGTCACATAATGCCTTTGCAAAGTCTGCACTACCAATAGTGCAAGGGATAGTGAATGCTCCGGGATCCTCTAGTTTGGGTGCCATTGAGTGCACAATTGCACTCACTTGGTGGGTCATCTTGATTGTTTCACACTCCATGGATCTCTTCTTTGTCACCAAGTCTTTAATAAACTTGTCGTACCCGGGAATTTGTTCAAGAGCCTCAACTAATGGTACGTTGATAAACAAACTCTTCATCATTTCTATGAACTTTTTGAAATGATTCTCATTCTTCTGCTTCCCTAATCTTTGAGGATAGGGAGGAGGAGGCCTAGGCAATGGAGCCTTCTTTTGGAACAACCAGCTCGGGTATGTCAATTATGTGTTCCCTAGACGGGTTCACGTCATTTTGTGATTCCTCCTCATTGTCATTGATGTCAATCCTCACTTCACAAATTATCGTCTCTTCAATCACTTGTTCAACCTCAATAGGAACCTAAGATTGTTGCAAATCATAATCATCACTATCAACCCTCTTTTTCTTGGAAGAATTAGCCTTACCACCTCGACCACTTCTTGTGGTCACCGCCATTGCATGTCCGGTATTGTTGGTGTTCCCACCCTTTGGGTTCACTACCGTGTCACTAGGTAGTGCCCCCTTGGGGCGAGTGTTCAAAGTTTGTGATATTTGACCCATTTGGACCTCAATATTGCGGATGGAGTGTCACGCCCCAAAACCGAGGGACGGGACCGGCACCTAACTGAATGAACCCGGTCAAGCGAACCTGATTTGCCTTTCCTACCCAATGCGTTTCCCCGTGTTTATAGCATACATTATTCATATGAAGTAACGAAAGGTAATCAAAAGCGTGAGTTCACATCATAAAGTCCATTTTCCTCTTTAAACATTTTCAATATTTAATCTTCCCCAAAATATACATACTAAAATACAACATTCACGATACGGGATCGTGATTACGAACGAGTACGACAACTACCCAAAATACATATATACAACCCACATAATGTCTACAGAGCCTCTAAGAGTACAAGCAGTGTACATAGACTTGCCGGCAACAAAGCCCCGACAATACCTCAAAAGAAGACGACAGAAACTAAATGAGTCAATCATGAACTACACACGGCCCCGAGAAGAAGTGGGGCACACCAAGACTACTGAAGAGATGGAGGGAAGGCACCACTATCGGTGATCAGAGCTACCTGCTATGGAACCACCTACATCTATATAAAAGATGTAGCGCCCCCGGCAAAAAGGACGTTAGTTCATTGAATAGTAATCGTACTAGTATGTATGAACAAACCTACTCTAGATAGGATAAACATCAACAGTCAACACAAATAGAGGCATCATACAACAATACGCTGAAGCAAGGAAAAACACAAACAAGAGTTACCACATCCCCCATCCCGTTTTTCCATCTTTTGGTTAATGTTCTTTTAGATTTCATCTTGTTATTATTATTATTACTGATCCACCGTGTCGTTGTCACACGGAGTCCGATATCTTACCGATCGGCTAAGACATCCTAGGTGAGGTAAAAATTTCAATCACATCATATATAACCACCGTGGCTTGTTCTCACGGAGTCCGATCTCTATCCGAATCGGCTAGGCTAACACCGTGGCTCGTGCACAGCACGCGGAGCCCGATCTCTGCCCGGTCGGCTGGGCCATCTCAACTGAATCAGTTAGGAAAATAATCATCATCATATCATATCATATCACAATATCAAGTCATCCATGTGTACGACATGGAGTCTGATCCCAGCCAGACCTGATATGCCTTTTCACCCCTAGGACATTCTCCTGGTACAATTATGGGTGTTTTAGATCACTTACATCATTTTAAACCTTTTTGATCCCCAACACATATTGTTCTTTGATTCGTCTTTCATATCATTAGAATCCTTTGATTCACATTTCATAACAATTCATCCTTTAATCCATGTTCCATAACCATCCATTCCATTAATTCATGTTTCACAATTTTCCAATCCATTGTTTTGTGCTTCATAACAATTCAACCTCATGTTTCACATTTCACATCATTACCATCTCTTTACCCACATTTCATATCATAACAACTTTTTAATTCATATTTCATACCATACCAATCTTTCATATTTACCACACCCATCATATGCAAGGATCGCACACATAGTAGAATAAGGAACATAAAGATCGCAACTCATATACTCAAGTAGCACAATGATATGGTATTAGCATGGAATGATATAAAAGCAAGTATTTCTCAATTAGGCACATAGAACACATAAATTTCATAGATATCCACCAAGAGAATCATACCTGGAGAGTGAACACAATGGGTTTATCCTACAAAGATTAGAGTTAGCCATACATACCTCGAATCAGGATTTGTCCTTAATTTCTATCTCAAATCATCGGACCTTCTAGCACATTCAATCTAATTCACAATGCGACACATTTAAACCTAGAATTAGGAATCATGAACATGTCTTGAACTCATTTGGGCTTTTTATCAAATACTAGGTGTTCCCTTAGATTGCATGATCCCTTTTCAGTGAAGAATTACTCTAATATACTCTCTTTTACTAGATTATGGCAGATTTGATACATGCATGCAAGACTCTTAATCCCATATCCAAGAACTAACCTATGTGTGTTTCAGTTCAACTAGAATATGAGAATTAAGGGTAATGAGGTGGAAGCTTACCTCTTATGGTGAAGAAATTTGTGTCCTACTTGATTAGTTCCAAGCTTGAGTGATGAAGGAGGATCAATTTGATGAAGTTGGGGACTTTCTCTCTCTAGAACTCACTCTTGCTTCTCTCTATATTATCAGATGGTCGTTAAAAAATGAGGGGGAATGGGTTTTATATGGGTCTGGGGTCGGGTTATAAAGATAGAAAAAATGGATAGTCCAACATTTCGGACCTGGCTTTATCCAGGCTTTATCTACCTAAAGCTTGGTCTGGCCTGGCTTTACCCGGGCTTTATCTACCTAAAGCCTGGTCTGGCCTGGCTTTACCCGGGCTTTATCTACCTAAAGCCTGGTCTGGCCTAGCTTTATCCAGGCTTTATCTACCTAAATCCTGGTCTAGCTGCGACGAAAAATTTTCAACTCCTCAGCGCATCGTTCAATCCCAAAACTCCGGAAGTACAATGTATTACCTACCTTGACACCGCAAAACCTTAAATTACTTAGCTAAGTTTTTTCCCGGGGCCCTACATTAGGCCTCTCCTTGGACCCCAATACTTATTTTATGACTTATACACTTATTTACCAAATCCATTTCGTTTATATCATATTTATAGCACAAAAATATTATAATTAGCCCACCTTTTACCTCGAAATCCTAAATTACTTAGCAAAATTTTCCGGGGCCTTACATTCTCCCCCACTTAGGATCATTCATCCTCGAATGAGGATCAAGGATTCACTAAGTTTTGAATATACTATATGCCAACCCCTAAATTTAACCAACTCCCAAATGTTTTTTTTTTCTGAAAATTTTGCCAGAGTTTCCTTTGTAAATAGTTCTATCCACCTGTCAGAGAGCCCCCGAAACACATTTCAACGAATTCCACATAATTCAGTTACTTCAACAAATTCCACATAATTCAGTTACTTCAACAAATTCCACATAATTCAGTTACTTCAACGAATTCTACATAATTCAGTTACTTCAAGAATTTTCACATAATTCAGTTACTTCAACGAATTTCACATAATTCAGTTAACACAACAACACACAAATGTAGTAAAAATTAAGGATTCATAAGACAACGGGGGATTAGGGGAGTGGGGTGGCTCTACACAATATGACATGTAAATGCAATTATTTAGAGGTAATCAACTTCATAAACGACTACCTGACTTATCCAAATTCTCCGCTTCCCATGTGGCTTCCTCGACTTACAAGCTTCGCCATAACACATTCACGGAAACAATCCCAACCCCTGAACTTATCTAACAAGTATGACATCAGATACCTCACATAAGTTAACTATCCATTAACTTTACCTTCAATAACTTCCACCGGATGACACACAAAGGATCTCCAACTACCTTCTTAGACGTAGACATATGAAAACACAAAATATATTAGGAAAAGCTATGGGGAAACATCATACTCCTAGTGCAGCCTAGTGAGAAATGCGCTTATGTACCCATCCATTATCAATTCACATAACATCTCCAGGGAAAAAATATTGAGAATAACTTGTTCACGCTCCTAAATTCTAAATCTCTATGCGAACACCCAAACTAAACCTGTGGTGACCTTTAACGATTTCTCTAGGATGTGCTATCATATATCGACCATAAAATTACCTATGAAATATGTGTGATTGACAGGGTGATGCTTCCCTTTGACACGTTTGAACCTTCAATACCAAATAGATCTAATACAATGAGGAACAACGGAGTTCAAGATTGGGCTGGAATTATTCAGGAATCCATTAATGTGCTAAGCAAAGTCTTTCATGAGGTTATATGCTAATAGACACGAAGATCATTACTAACAATTCTGACGTCGTTAACCATTGTGACGACATTAATTATTAGACAAATGAAGCATAGAGGTAACTAGAACGCATTGGTAAGGTGGGAACCATGTATGTGATCCTGAGATCTAAAAGAAGTGGGTCTTCCTAGACATGAGACACACAGGAGGCATGATCGGGAGGATGAAGACGCTAGCATTAGTTGTCCTTAGGAGGCTACGAGTTATGCATGGGATAGTAACAATTGATACTCTCCACACCTGTCCTGCCCAGCAATAGTAAGCTCGACGGAGGAGCGGTCAAGTACGTCAAACCGGTTGTCTCCTTGAGTGTAAGGAAAATAAGTTTAGCTCAAAATGGTAAGATTCTCGCAACATGGTTGTGATAGAGACTTCAAAAGAATCACATGAAGTTGAATTACACTCCTAACATTAACTGACACAAGGGATCTATGCCACGTGCGCATGAGGGTGAAAAGGAAGTCAAACACCTATGAGATTATCATCATCCAAACAGCTTAACCCTTCCCGATGATTGACCCGATATGAGGTAACTAAAGATATGACAACTTGTCTTCTAAATTAGAATGCTTATGGTATGTGCAGAAACCTGGAATCATCCAATCTCAACCTTCTACGAGTGAAACCATATAGCTAAGACATCTTAATATGGGGATGAAATCATGTATTAGTTAGAGGGGTTCTAGTGGTTAACATGATGCTCCGGGGAGAAAGACAACTAAAACTCCTATCCAACCAGGGAGGTGGAATGCCAAGGATAGAAAAACTCTCCTCACATGACAATGACGAAACCAATGATTCTAGAAGCCGAGAGTGCAAAGGCAACAGAACCCAATGGGACAATATAGAATAATCTTGGAAGGTTTGCAGATGTTCTTAATGAGTTCTCCATAGACCTTAACTCGAGGTGTACCCAGATGCTAA
>ML371348.1:0-13080 GCA_005239525.1 Nicotiana knightiana | reverse complement strand
CCAAGGATAGCAAAACTCTCCTCACTGACAATGACGAAATCAATGATTCTAGAAGCCGAGAGTGCAAAGGCAACAGAACCCAATGGGACAATATAGAATAATCTTGGAAGGTTTGCAGATGTTCTTAATGAGTTCTCCATAGACCTTAACTCGAGGTGTACCCAGATGCTAACGAAAGACAGGAAAACATAAGAAGTAGGCATTGTGCTATGATATCCCCCAAAGGTACATTTAGTCTTGACGGAGAGCCTATCAAGGGTTCTAATGAGAAAGTAAGTGTTATAGTGACACATAGGAGGACACGTTCTCTCACAGTTATCTAACAAGTGTTGGAAAACTAGCTCGATGAATTCACTAACAGAGGAACATAATTAACACATGTGGTGGCGGTGTAAAGAGAAAATAAACATTTTTTATGAGTTTGTCATGTTTCTGCTATATTAGTTCCCAACTATAGTACAAGACCATGTCACAGACAACCACAATATCAGGAACAATGTGGGCTACTTACCGCGGGATGTCCCAAGTGGACACGGAAGTTATACTAAGATGGCGACACAAGATCTTTCTATGACGGGGATATGAGGATCTCAATCTTCAAAGGGACCTTATGCACACGGTGACCATTTCGATTGACACGCACTCATATGATAGGTGTTAAGGCATGCTCTTATGCTACTAGACAGTGAGAAGATTTCATGATGATATTCGCAAGAGTAGATGACTATTCAAACCATAGAAGCCATATACACCTAGTGAGAAGAAGAGTGGCTCGAGAAGGATTGCAATTTCTGAGATGCTTTTCATGGAACTTGACACCACATAGGTAAACTTTTACGACGGTGCATGCGTAGGCACAATGGAGCATATATTATCTATTTAACTGAGAAGGTTATGTGAGGAATCTATCAGGTGTAGTTCCTTGTTGAAAAAATTAGGGAAGCAAGTGGGGAGTATTACCCTATGATTATGACTCGATTCAAGAAGTTATTATAGGATTCAATTTTCTCAAGAGGTTGTAAGTAATACGTCCCATTCAAAGAGTAGATACAGAGAACGGCTCATAAGGTTGCACAGACTCTATCCCAAGTCCCATAGCAACATCAGGATAAACATATGACAAAAGAAATTTTATTTCTAGATGCCAAAGACACAATTATGATCTTTCTTCAACCACCGAAATTGGAACTGGAAAAATAGGACAACAACCAGGGGAAGACCGGGTATATGGGAGGAATTAACAGGAAGAGGACTTGAGGGTTATAGTAGTAAACTCAAAAGCCTCACAGCTAGTGGAGCCAGTACTAACGGTAAAATCAGTTGAATTCGTAGCAACATAGAGAAATTAACATATAGCGACACTCAAACCAGTATCATGAAAATCAAAAGAGGAGCGAAAGTACTCATCTTCCTTACAACTAGAAGAAGGACAACCTTCAAGAATAAGATGAGCAACAAGAATAGGCTCGACAGACCCTAACTTCGATGGAGATTTAATAATGTTTAAAAGTAATTGAGTAGACCAAATTCAGAAAATCACCTATCGGAGAATAGGGAGATTCTCGCCAAACAAATAAAAATCTTGCTGATTCTGACCATTAGGCCAAAATGGAAGCCTCAACAAAGATAGAGCGAGGGCACTACCATACTAGAGATGATGATGAAACAAAGCAAGATCTTCACTATGATATTATGCCAACATTCAGATTGAAGCAGAAACTCGAAGAAAAATGGCCAAGGCTTTTGAATAGAGAAGAATAAATGGTCGAGAGGAAATACCTTTTTATCTTGCGCGACAATATGATAATTGTTCATCCATTCATTCAATAATAAATTCTTCGTGTTTAGTCCCTTGTTGAGAGTTTAGCAAGGCGTGTGGGAATTAGTAATTCTATAGTTACAACTCTATTCAAGGACATGATTATAGAGCTCAATGTCATAAGATATTTCTTATAAGAGAATTTGTGGTGGAGTGGATTCACGAAATAATGGATCTCGTTCAAAGAGTAGATGCATGCAATGCTTTGTGACCCCACATTTATTAAGACCATGCCTATGAAAATTCTTCAATGTGGATGTATATATACAACAAGAGTACGTTGATTATGCTAAGGAGTGACTTACTTGGTGACTTCGGGTTGACAGGGCAATAGCTTAATCGATGCCCCTCGACTCGACATCCCTAACGTACGTTGGTACCATACCGATATACTATAGGATTTGGTGGTGCAGTGACATCAATAGGGACAAGGGCACTCCCCTCTTAGCGATAGGGTCTACCAACCCCTCCACAACTTCATACATTCTCCTAACCAGTCCTTGGGCAATCCCTTCTGACTCAATGGTGGGGTCACTCCCTCCTCATGGCTTCAAACTCGCGGATTAGGGTATCATGATTACTCATTTTGAGAGTAAGGCTTGGAGAGAAAACTAACTCCCTATCTTGAGCTCTATCGCACGATTGGAGTATCAAAGAAGGGTGGAATTTCTAAATGTCCAAGTAGCCCCCTAATTATAGATGTGGTCGACAACACACCGATAAGAAGGACTCTACTAGACACGACTACGAGACATCCTAGGACACATAAAAACCTTAGGCTCTGCTACCAAGTTTCTAACGCTCCAAAACTGAGGGATGGGAACGGCGCCTAACCGAATGAAGCCGGTGAAGTGAACCTGATTTTCCTTTCCTACCTAACGTGTTTCCCCGTGTTTATAGCATACATTATTCATATGAAGTAATGAAAGGTAATCAAAAGCGTGAGTTCACATCATAAAGTCTATTTTCCTCTTTAAACATTTTAAACCTTTAATCTTCCCCAAAATATACATACTAAAACACAACATTCACGATACGGGATTGTGATTACGAACGAGTACGACAACTACCCAAATCCGAAATCCTACTCCGGAATTCCCTTTCCTCTCGAACTGGCCTCCAAATGCCCCAAATCTAGTCACAAACAGTATGAGATAATCAATATTGGCTAAAAGGATCAATCCTACAAGAAAACTACTAAAATCTAGCCAATCATCCGAAATCGGCTCAAACTCGGCTCCCAGGCCCACGTCTCGAAATCTGACAAAAATCACAAAACACGAAAGCCCATTCAGTCACGAGTCTAGCCATACCAAATTTACCCAAATCCGACCTCAATTTCCCCTCCAAAACCCCAAAGTTCACTCTCCAATCCCCAAGATCTAAAATCCCAAATTTCCAACTCAAATCCCCTTCTGGGCGCACCCTTAAGTCTGAAATCACCCAACGAAGCTAACAGAATCATCAAAATTCAAATTTGAGGTCGTTTACACACAAGTCGATATCCGGTCGACTTTTCCAACTTAAGTTTCCAATAAAGAGCTAAGTGTCTAAATTTCTCTCTGAAATCATCCGAACCCGAACCAACCAACCCGATACGATATAATACAACTGAAAAGCACAAAAAAAGCATAAATGGGGGAAATTGGGCTATAACTCTCGAAACGACCGACTGGGTTGTTACATCATCCCCCTCTTAAATAAATGTTCGTCCTCGAATGAGTCTAGAAACATACCTGGAGTCTCAAATAGGTATGGATATATGCTTCGCATCTCCCACTCGGTCATCCAAGTGGCCTCCTCCACAGGCTTACCCATCCACTGCACCTTTACTGAAGCTATATCCTTTGATCTCAACTTTTGAACCTGCCACTCCAAAATGGCCACCGGCTCCACATCATAGGTCATATCACTATCCAACTGAACCGTGATGAAGTCCAAAACATGGGACGGGTCGCCAATATACTTTTGGAGCATAGAAACGTGAAATACCGGATGCACACTCGACAATCTAGGTGGAAAGGCAAGCTTGTAAGCCACCTCCCATATCCTATGAAGCACCTCAAAAGGCCCAACGAACCGGGGGCTCAACCTGACCCTCTTACCAAACCTCATAGCACCCTTCATGGGTGATACATTCAGCAAAACCTTCTCCCGGACCATGAAGGACATATCACAGACCTTCCTGTCCGCATAGCTCTTTTGCCAAGACTGCACCGTGCGAAGCTGCTCCTGAATCAATTTCACCTTGTCTAATGCATCTTGGACCAAGTCTGTACCCAAGAGCCTAGACTCACCCGGATCAAACCATCCCACTAGAGACCTACACCGCCTCCCATATAAAGCCTTGTACTGAGCCATCTGAATGCTCGACATATAACTGTTGTTATATGCAGACTCCGCGAGTGGTAGAAACTGGTCCCATGAACCCCCAAAATCAATGACACAAGCTCATAACATGTCCTCCAATATCTGGATAGTACGCTTGGATTGTCCGTCCATCTGAGGGTGAAAGGTTGTGCTCAACTCAACCTGAGTACCCAACTCTCACTGTATGGTCCTCCAAAGCTGCGATGTAAACTGTATGCCTCTATCTGAAATGATGGAAATTGGGACACCATGAAGGCGAACAATCACTTGGATGTAAATCTCAGCCAACCGCTTTGAAGAGTAAGTAGTACCAACTGGAATGAAGTGCGTAGACTTGGTCAGCCGATCCACAATTACCCAAATAGCATCGAACTTCCTCGAAGTCTGTGGGAGCCTAACTATGAAATCCATGCTGATCCGATCCCGCTTCCACTCTGGATCTCTAACCTCTAAAGCAAGTCACCCGGCCTCTGATGCTCATACTTAACCTGCTGACAATTGAGACACCGACTATATCCTTCTTCATCCACCTCCACCAATAGTGATGTCTCAAATCCTGATACATCTTTGAGGCACCGGATGGATAGAATACCACGAGTTGTGGGCCTCCTCAAGAATCAAATCTAGAAGCCCATACACGTTGGGCACACATATCCAGCCCTGCATCCTCAACATGCCATCATCACCAATAGTCACATCTCTAGCATCACCTCGCTGAACCCTGTCCTGAAGAACGAGTAAATGGGGGTCATCATACTGACGCTCCCTGATACGGTCATAAAGGGAAGAGCTAGAGACCACACAAGCCAATACCCGACTCGGCTAAGAAATAACCAATCTGACAAGCTGGCTAGCTAAGGTCTAAACATCTAATGACAAAGGTCTCTCTACCGCTGGAAGATATGCTAAACTCCCCAAACTCTCCGCCCGACGACTCAAGGCATCGAATATACGCACAAAAGACAAATAGGATAGACAACCCTTCTCAACCATACGCTGAGCCTTCAAGTATGAAATCACCCTACTAGGTACATAATCTATAGAACCGCTTCACTTAACCCTCGCCAACCTCGGCATCCTCAACGTCACGGTCTTAGCGTGACAATCTAGAACAACATGACAGTAGAGACAAACAATCCGTACCCAATATCACATCAAAATCAACCATACTGAGTAGCAAGAGGTCCACTCGGGTCTCCAGGCCCCCAATAGTCACCACACACGACCAACATACGTGGCCCACAATAATAGTATCACCCATATGAGTAGATACATGAACAGATGAAACTAAAAACTCACGGGGCATATCCAGAAAATAAGCAAAATACGAGGAAACATTTGGACAGTGGATACCAGGGTCAAATAATATAGGGGCATCTCTGTGGAAAACTAAGACAATACTTGAAATCACAACATCTGAAGCAATGACATCTGGTTTGGCAGGGAGGGCATAGAAACCGGCCTGGCCACCCCATGATCTGCCTCCCCCTCTCGGGCGACCCCTAGCTGAGTGAGATTTACCCCTAGCTGGCTGAGCTCCACCCCTAGTTGACTTAGCGGGTGGTGGAGGAACTGGTGCTGGTGCTATCGGTCAAGTACTCCACTGTGGAGCCCCACTCAATAGCCTAGGGCAATCTCTCATAATGTGACCAAAATATCAACACTTGAAACAACCACCCCTCTAAATAAACTGCTGCTCCTGATGCCCAGAGGAACTGCCCATGGATACCTGAGCTGACGAGGTATGGTGAGAACTCTGCGCTGATAGTGCATTGAATGATGACTGGCCCTGTTGATGACTGTGGGAACCATGGCCAGATGATGCACCACGGTGAAATGGGCGAGCTGTCTGAGTATGTCTGAAAGGACAACCTCTACCGTGATAGAGATGACCCCTAGAAGGACCACCGCTGAATCCAGCATGACCACGAGGCCTCTTGGCCTCCCTCTTAACCCTCTCCTGACCGCGAACCATCTCAATCTGCCGAGCAATATCGACAATCTCATCAAAAGTAGCACAAGACACTCTCTCCGGTCATAAGCAACCGCAGCTGAAATATGAGGCCATCTTTAACTCCTAATCCTCTCCCTGTCTGTGGGAACAAACCAGATAGCATGACAAGCCAACTCCGAGAATCGCATCTCATAGTGCGTCACAGACATATCACCCTAACGGAGCTGCTCAAACTGTCTGTGTAGCTCCTCTCTGTGGGACTGAGGCACGAACTTCTCTAGAAAGACAACGGAGAACTTCTTCCAAGTAAGGGGTGCTGCGACGGCCGACCTATGCCTCTCATAAGCCTCCCACCATCTGAATGCAGCCCCAGAAAATTGAAAAGTAGTGAACGAGAACCCACAAGTCTCCAGAATACCTGTTGTATGGAGTATCCTCTGAAACTTGTCCAAAAAATCTTGTACATCCTCTCCCTCTGCACCACTGAAAGGTGGAGTCTGGAGTTTTCCAAACCTCTCCAACCTATGCTGATCATCGTCAGGCATAGCAGGAACCACATAGTCTTGTGCAGCTGCAACCGACTGAGCTGGTGGTTCCTCCGATGTCTAGAATCCCTGTACAACCTACTCAGGTGTGCGGGTGGTGGAAGTCTGAGTGCCTCTCCCGACCTGCGAAGTGGTTGCGACCGCCAAAGCAGAGACCGCCTGAGCAAGGCTAGTACACATGGTCAAGATCTGAGCTAAGGCCTCCTGAAGGCCAGTAATCACGATGAGCACATGTGGTGCCTGAGCTGGTCCAGCTGGAGCATCCATAACTGGGAACTGGTCCTGATCTGGGGAAACTGGTGGATCTGCAGGTACTGCCCCAGCTGTTGCGCGGGCTGTGCCTCTTCCCCTACCACGCCCTCTACCGCGGCTTCGGACTCTTGCGGCCCTGGCTGGTGGTACTGGTGGCTGGCCTTCCTGCCCGGTAGTATGAGTCTTCACCATCTGTGAGAGAATGAAACAACATATGTTTAGTTACCAGAATTAAAAGATCCGCACGACATGAATTCAAGAATGTGAAGCTTTCCTAAGGGTTCTACAGCCTATCGAAGATAAGTACAGGCGTCTCCGTACCGATCCGCAAGACTCTACTAACCCACTCATGACTCGTGAGACCTATGTAACCTAGGCACTGATACCAACTTGTCACGACCCAAAATCCTAACATGTCGTGATGACGCATATTGATGGTACAAGGCAAGCCGATTTTCCCAAAATACTTTAGTATTTCATTATAAAGGTAGTTTAAAACTTTTCCATATCAGAATTTTTCATTAAAACCAAAGTTTAACTCAAAATAGAATCAAAAGTGCGAAAAACTAGCGCCATACATCAGGGTGTCACCAAGCCATGAGCATCTAAATAACCAAGCTAATACAACCGGTGTCTAAGTATCAAAACAAAAAAGAAATAAATATAGAAGGAGAAACAAGGTCATGTGGATGCCGACAGCTAGCTCGTAGTTTCCAGTACTCGATCGCGCCAGAACTCAACGATCTCCATGATAAAACACACCTAGATCTGCACATGAAGTGCCGGGTGTAGTATGAGTACAACCAACTCAGCAAGTAACATAAATAAATAAGGAATTGAGAAGTAGTGACGAGCTATACAAGACAATTCATTTTGATAATTTTTTAAGTCTAAGAGTAGACATGAGTAAATGTCAGTAACATGAGTCAAATCAGTTGCATATTTACTAAGTTCAAGTAAAACCAAATATAACAAGTTCCCAGAAGTTCAAACAGTAGCATGAATCAGCTAAATGCAGCAACAAAGGAGAATATCAACCTCACAGGGTACTGCCACTCAAACTCTTAATAGATCAACACTCGGCACTCAGCCCTCAATACATACGCTCAATAGGTACCTGCGCTTACTGGGGGTGTATAGACTCTGGAGGGGATCCTACAGCCCAAGCGCTATAATCTGCACTGACAACTCACGTTCCACATGGACAACTCACGTGCTTAATATCATATCAAGGTCCGCACGGACAACTTACGTGCTACCGTATCATATCAGAATTTGCACAGACAACTCACGTGCTGCACGGACAATTCACGTGTTCCACAGACAATTCACGTGCTAAGGTACACTACCTCACAAACAAGACCTCAACCTCACTCAGTAACGGACCTCTCTAGTCTCACAGTCCTCAATAAAGAAGGGAAACAACCCAAATCAGAATGCTATAATGTATCAACAGGGAAAGTAACAAAGACTGAGGTAAACATATAAAAGAATTTCTATGACTGAGTATAAAAACCATAAGCAGGTACATAGCCTAAGCATGATTTTTAAAATGAAACGCAATCAAATTGCTAGCAGATAAGTAATACATGTAAACACAAAAAAAGGCTATTAGACTTTACAGTGTCACGGGACGGACCAAGTCACAATCCCTCACGGTGTACACTCATACGCCCATCACCTATCATGTGTGTCACCTCCACAGTCACATTATATCAAACTCCGGGTTTCATACCCTCAAGACCAGATTTAAAATTGTTACTTACCTCAACAACCTAGAAATCCTACTCCAGAATGCCATTTCCTCTCAAATCGGCCTCCAAATGCCCCGAATCTAGTCACAAATAGTATGAGATAATCAATATTGGCTAAAAGGATCAATCCCACAGGAAAACTATTGAAATCTAGCCCAAAATCCGAAATCAGCTCAAACCCGGCCCCTGGTTCCATGTTTCGAAATCCGACAAAACTCATAAAACCCGAAAGCCCATTCACTCACGAGTCTAGCCATACCAAATTTACCAAAATTCGGCCTCAATTTCCCCTCCAAAACCCCAAAGTTCACTCTCCAACCCCCTAGCCCTAAACTCCCAATTTTTCAACTCAAATCCCTAATTAAGTGATAAACAAAGCCATAGATTCACAGAAATTAGATCAATACGGGTTAGAATTACTTACCCCAACGTTTTCCTTGAAATTCCTCAATAAATCGCCTCTCTCCCGAGCTTCTCAAGTCCAACATTGAAAATGAAAGTCAAAACCTCGAGTTGTTGGTTTTTGCCCAGCAAAAACCGCACCTGCGGTCCTTCTTCCGCACCTGTGGAAGCGCATCCGCGAACCAGGCTCCGCTTCTGCAGAAAATCATTAAAAAGTATGACTTCGCTCCTGCAATCACTTGACCGCATCTGCGGCCATCGCAGATGCGGGACCCAAGCCGCACTTGCGTTCCACCTACGCACTTGCGCCTCTCAAATTTCTTCTGCGACCACCACAGATGCGGGATTTCCATCGCACATGGGCTTGAGCCCAGGTCTTCCTTAGCCAAACCTGCGGTTCTTCCTTCGCTCCTGCAACCTCGCACTTGCGGTTCCCATTCCGCAGGTGCGGAAAACACCAGTAGCAGCAGCTTCAGCTGGATTTCTCCAACTCCAAACAATCTGATAACAACACGGAATCACCCCGAAGCCCTCGAAACCTTAACCAAACAAACCAACAGGTCGTATTACCCCATACAAACTTAGTCAAACCTTCAAATCACGCAAATCAATATCAAAACACCAAATTATACCCGGATTCAAGCCTAAGAACTTCTAAGCTTCCAAATTCCGCAAACGACGCTGAAACCTATCAAATCACGTCCGAATAACCTCAAATTTTACACACACATAAAAAATGACACCACGAACGTACTCCAACTTTCCCAAATCTATTCCGACCCCGATATAAAAATTTCCACTATCGATCAAAATTGCCAAGTTTCCAACTTTCGCCAATTCAAGCCTAACTATACTACGGACCTCCAAATCCCCTTCCAGACAGGCTCTTAAGTACGAAATCACCCAGCAAAGCTAACAGAATCACCAAAATTCAAATCCGAGGTTGTTTACACATAAGTCGATATTCGGTCGACTTTTCCAACTTAAGTTTCCAATAAAGAGACTAAGTGTCTCAATTTCTCTCCGAAATCACTCCTAACCCTAACCAACCAACCCGATACAATATAATACAACTATAAAGCACAAAAGAATCAGAAATGGGGGAAATAGGGCTATAACTCTCGAAACAAACGGTCGGGTTTTTACAAAAATGATGCATTGGTAATCTCTATTCTTATGAATAAAATTCAGGTTAAACGTGTTTTAATTGATCCAGGAAGTTCGGCCAACGTTATTCAGTCGAGGGTCGTTGAGCAACTTGGCCTACAGGATCAGATTGTGCCCGCAGCTCGGGTTCTTAATGGCTTCAACATGGCGAGTGAAATTACCAAGGGTGAAATCATTTTGCCAGTAAACTTAGCCGGGACTATTCAAGAAACTAAGTTTCATGTGATCGAGGGAGATATGAGATATAATGCCCTACTCGAACGACTCGAGATTCATAACATGAGGGCGATCCCCTCAACCTTTCACCAAGTTATGAAATTCCCAACACTAGAGGGGGTTAAAATAGTGTACGGTGAACAACATGCCGCCGAAGAGATGTTTGCGATAGGTGAAGTGATACCGATGTCGGCGCTCTCAGCAACAAAGAGATCGAAGTCAAAAGGAAAACAAGAGGCTAAATAGAAACCACAAGCACCAGCCTCGACTCAGTCGGTGAAACAGGGGGCGGGCGAGGATGATGACTACTGGATCCCTCGATCCTTCATAATTCCCAACGATTCCGATCCCACCAAATCATCAATCGAAGAGCTGGAACAAGTCATACTGATCGAGGACCTTCCCGAACGAAAGGTATACCTGGGTAAGGGGTTGACTCCCGAGCTCAGGAAAAAACTTATTCAATTCCTCTTATGTAACATGGATTTTTTTGCTTGGTCCCATCTCGATATGACAGGGATCCCACTAGAAATAACTGCACATCGGCTAAGGCTGGACCTGAAGTTCCGTCCAGTAAAGCAAAAGAGAAGGCCTCAGTCCGAGGTTAAGCATGCATTCATCAAGGGTGAGGTAACCAAACTTCTCAAAATAGTGTCCATTCAGGAAGTAAAATATCCCGAATGGTTAGCAAACGTAGTGGTAGTCCCTAAGAAGGGAGATAAACTTAGAATGTGTGTAGACTATATGTATTTAAACAAGGCCTGCCCTAAGGATTCTTTTCCTTTCCCGAATATCGATCGCATGATCGATGCCACGGCCGGCCATGAGATTCTCAATTTTCTCAATGCCTACTCCAGGTACAACCAAATAAAAATGAACCCGGAGGATCAGGAAATGACTTCGTTCATCACTAAATATGGCACCTATTGTTATAACGTAATGTTGTTCAAACTAAAAAATGTTGGTGCTACTTATCAACGCCTAGGAAATCGAATGTTCGAATAACAAATAGGTAAATAAATGAAATTTATATTGATGACATGTTAGTTAAGTCCCTGCAAGCAGAGGACCATTTGAAACATTTGCAGGAGACCTTCGACATACTAAGAAAGTACAACATGAAGGTCAACCAGGAGAAGTGTGTGTTCGGGGTTGGCTCGGGCAAGTTCCTCGGCTTCATGGTATCAAATCGAGGGATCGAGATTCACCCCGATAAAATCAACGCCATCAAAAATATCACGGTCGTGAATATTTTCAAGGTCGTACAAAGGTTAACAGGGCGCATAGCCGCCCTGGGTCAATTCATTTCGAGGTCCCCAAACATAAGTCACCGGTTATTTTCACTAATTAAGAAGAAGAGCAATTTTTCATGGACCCCGGAATGCCAACAAGCCTTAGAATAACTAAAACGGAACCTGTCGAGCCCACCACTAATTCACACCCCGAAAACGGACGAGCAACTCTACTTATATTTAGCAGTCTCAAAAATAGTGGTAAGCGAGGTCCTAGTTCGAGAAGAGCAAGGAACTCAATTCCCTGTTTATTATGTTAGTCAAACCTTAGGTGAAGCCGAGACCCGATGCCCACACTTAGAAAAATTAGCGCTTGCTTTAATAACCGCCTCTAGGAAACTAAAACCATATTTTCAGTGTCACCCAGTTTGTGTTGTGACTACCTATCCCCTTTGCAATATGTTGCAGAAACCCGAGCTCTACGGTCAGTTGGCAAAATGGGCCATCGAGATTAGTGGCTGCGATATCGAGTATCAACCCCGAACGACCATTAAGTCTCAGATCTTGGCAAACTTCATGGCCAACTTCACGCCATCCCTCGTACCTGAGGTCAAAAAGGAACTATTTTTAAAATTGGGTACACCATCGGGGGTGTGGACCCTTTTTACAGACGGCGCTTCGAACGTGAAGGAGTCCAGGCTGGGCATCATTTTGAATCCATCCACTAGTAATACTATTAGACGGTCTATTAGAACTTTGAAATTAACTAACAATGAGGCCGAGTATGAGGCTATTATTGCAGGTCTCGAGCTAGCTAAAAGTTTGGGAGCAGAGGTCATCGAGGCCAAATGTGATTCCCTACTTGTGGTAAATTGATGCGAGGCTAGAATTCATACNTGCTTAATGGAGTTTATTTCATGTGTAGGTGAATTGGATATGGAAACCGAGCTAAATGGATGCAAATACGTGGAAAATATGCTTAAGAGGCGAAGAGGGAACACCCTGGCCTTATCCAGGCGTTTGGCCCCTAAAGCCAGGCAGCCCCTGGCGTTAGGGGGGCCTTAGAGCCCAAACGCCAGGCCTGCCCTGGCCTCAGGGGGGCGTTTGAGCCCAAACGCCCGGGTCCCTGGTTCCAGTCAATTCCGAGTTTTGACGAGTTTAAGTGTTTCCCGGTTGGAATAGAAGTCTCCTACACGTTTAGGGTTTGTCCTAAACATATAAATAGACCCTAAAAACACAACTTAGAGAGGACTCGAAGAGACGGACGGCAAAACATCAATTTGTACAGATTTTCTTCATTACTTTATAGTTTCATTATGCAAGTTATTTTAGAGTTAATTCTTTTGAACATGTTTAGCTAACTTCTTTA
>MDKJ01204955.1:0-10176 GCA_005239525.1 Nicotiana knightiana | reverse complement strand
TCAATTACTAGTTTATTATTTCGTTAGTAGAATTAGTTAAACAACCCAAATTGATATTCAAAATTCTTCAGAAAAGTGATTAAGTAACAGTTTAGTATTTTATAGACTCAGTTGATACGTTCAATTCTCTGTGGGATCGACTTTGAGCTTAATACCCCAGATTATATTTGCAGCGCCCGTTTAATCTTTTTATAAGACATAGTTGAGCATGATCAATGTTGCACATGTTATTAGACTAGTGAGTGTCTTAACTGTACCTCGTCACTACTCCACTGAGGTTAGTCTTGATACTTACTGGGTACCGACTGCAGTGTAATCATACTACACTTCTGGATATTTTTGTGCACAACCCGGTATTGGAGATATCGGACTCTGGCAGAGTTAGGGTGTTGAGCGCAGGAATTCAAGGTAGGGATGCTTGGCCGTCGCAATCCCTTGCAGTCTTTCCATTTTTATTATATTGTCACTCTTATTCAAATAGTATTGTATATTTAATCCTTAGGATCATTGCATGTATTCAGTTAGAGTTCGTGACACAATATTACCAATCTTGGGAGGGTTTTATATTTGTTTCCGCTTTTGGTTTTAACACTTTTATTAAGTTATATGTTTAAAAAAAGAGCTCGAAAATTAATTGTAATCGGATTACCTAGTCTTAGAGACTAAGTGCCATCACGATGCCTGTGGTGGGATTTTGGGTCGTGACACACGTCCTACCATTATTAACTACCACCATGCCACCCAACACAACCATAGTCAAACACCACCACCATCATCTTCAATCATAGCCGTCACCATTGTCGACTACTGCCACCCACCATCTCTACCGCAATCATTTTCAACGAAAACCAACATTCATCCACCTCAATTACGACAACTAACCACCCTATCATAATCAACAATCATAGTTGACACTGTCCATCAAACTAAACTACCACCACCCACTACCATCTTCTTCAATTACAAGTACCACCACCACCACCCGCCATTATTAACTATTACCACCCACCATTATCATCCTCAATCATAATACCTACTACTACCAATAACCACTAGCTACTACCCTAAACTACTACCATCAACCAATGTTACGACCCAATTTCTCCCACCGTGAACTGTGGTGACGGCAGGTAGTCTCTACGACTAGGTAAGACTTTTATTGCGGAATGAAAGAAAACATAAAGATATAAGCCAACATATGAAATTAATACGCAGAATAGTGCCACTCGGCATATTAATTGATTATCACTCCCAAAAACTGGAATGTCGCCAGTCACAAGATTCTAAGTGTCTCTACTGCTCTATACTTAATTGTTTGAAGAAAAATAGGGGAAGTTTCTACACAAGGGATAGAAGTGGACTCCGAGGTTTGCGATGCGAGCATAAGTACCTTGAATTCTTCTAAAACATAAACCACACATTAGACCCGAGGCTGATAGCTCGTACATGGATCTGCAAACGGAAAACATGTGTAGGAAGGGCATGAGTACACCACAATAGTACCCAGTAAGTGGCAAGCCTAACCTCGGTCAAGTCGTGACGATGTCAGGTCAGGGCCCTACTGGTAAACATATAAAGAAATAAGACTGAAAAATACCGCAGTAAAATAATAACAGAATATCAATAGGAATAGAAATCAATGATAGACTACAACTCAGAACATAGTAATAGCAACAGGGGGATTTCCTAGGAGACTGTCCACTAGTCCCAAAGTAAATACCCAGTACAGGGGGATCCCCTGGAATACGTCCATAGTCCCAAAGTAAATATTCAGTACATGGGGATCTCCCAGAATACATCTGTAGTCCCAAAGTAAATACGCAGTACATGGGGCTCTCCCTGAATATGTCCGTAGTCTAAAGTAAATATGCAGTGGTGGGGGATCTCCCAAAATGCATTGCGTAGTCCCAAAATAACTATCCAGCTCAACAAATAACACAACAGTTACGTCGATGAAATCTACAGTTTATGCTAAGTTCAAACCAAGAAAAACAGGAGTTTCACTAAACATGTTGCACAGTTACCTCGAACCAAGCTCCAAAATCCTAAGGGAAAGTTCCCCCACACAAGGTTAGGCAAGCCACTTACCTCGAACCAAGCTCCAAAATCCTAAGGGAAAGTTCCCCCACACAAGGTTAGGCAAGCCACTTACCTCGAACCAAGCTCCAAAATCCTAAGGGAAAGTTCCCCCACACAAGGTTAGGCAAGCCACTTACCTCGAACCAAGCTCCAAAATCCTAAGGGAAAGTTCCCCCACACAAGGTTAGGCAAGCCACTTACCTCGAACCAAGCTCCAAAATCCTAAGGGAAAGTTCCCCCACACAAGGTTAGGCAAGCCACTTACCTCGAACCAAGCTCCAAAATCCTAAGGGAAAGTTCCCCCACACAAGGTTAGGCAAGCCACTTACCTCGAACCAAGCTCAAATAAATCCGAAACCACGTTCTTGCCACGAGTATCCAACTCCGAATGGCCCAAATCAAATAAAATCAAGTACATAACATAAATATAGCTACGAGTAACTATTTCAGCTAATGAATTTGAAGCTTAGGCAATAAAATAGGAAAACGCCCAAAAAGCCTCCTCGGGCCCATGTCTTAGAATCGGGTAAAAGTTTCCAATTAAGAAAACCCATTCACTCACGTGATCACTCATACAAAAATCACCCAAATCTGATGTCTAAATCTCACTCAAAACTCTGAAATTCTATTGGGGAACTCTTCCCCCATTTTCCCAACTTTTCAATCCAAATCCGAAATTAAATGGAGAAAACGACTATAGATTAATGAAATACAATCAAAAACAAGTTAGGAATCAATACCCCAAAGATTTCTTTGAAACTACCTCAATAAATCGCCTTCTCCAAAGCTCAAAAATCAAATTTGTGTGAAATGAACAATAACCCTCGATTCTGCCCAGGGATCTTCGCACTTGCGGGCCATGGGTCGCACATGCGACGCAACATCTTCGGAAAATCCCTAGCAGGTGCAAAAATCACTAAAGGGGGCTGGATCCGCATCTGCGGCAAGGGGCAGCACCTGCGTGTGCGCGCCTGTGGAGCACTGTCTGCACTTGCGGTCTTCTTCCGCTCCTGTGAAACCTTGCGCGCATCTGCGGGCATCGCAGATGAGGACCATCCTCGCACCTGCGACCCTTGGTCAAATTTGTAACTTCCGCGCCTGTGCCTGGTAATCTGCGCGTGCGAGTTTGCACCTACGGGCTCCACTCTGCAGGTGCAAAACACCAGACAACAGAAATCTTCATCAACTTCCTAAGTCCAAAAATTCATCTGTTAAGCATCCGAAACACACCCGACGCCCAGGGACCTCAACAAAACATACCAACCAATCCTAAAACACCATATAAAACTTAGTCGAGCCTTCAAACAACATTTAACAACATAAAAAACATGAATTATGCACGGAATCAAGCCTAAGGAACTTTTAATTACAAACAACATCGAAACATATAAAATCTCGTCTGAATGACTTCAAATTTTACACACAAGTCAAAACGGACACTACAGACCTGCTCCCACTTCCAAAATTCCATTCCAGGCTCGATATTAAAATTTTCACTACCGACCAAAATCGCCAAAATTCTAACTTTTGCCAATTCAAGCCTAAATCTACTATGGACCTCCAAATCACATTTCAGACGCACTCCTAAGTCCAAAATCACCTAACGGAGCTAACAAAACCATCAAAAGTCAAATTCGAGGTCGATACACACAAGTCGACATCCGGTCGACTTTTCCAACTTAAACTCCCAAATAAGAGACTAAGTGTCTCAATTCGTTTTAAAAACCCAACCCAAACCCTTCCGGCAACCCAAAGAAGTAGAATTAGATGTGGAGAAAGACGTTAATGGAGGATTGGGGCTCGAACTCTCAAAACTACCGGCCAGGTCGTTACATCCTCCCTCTCTTAAAATAATCGTTCGTCCTCGAACGAGTATAAAGACATACATGAAGCTGTGAAAAGATGAGGGTAACGACTGCGCATATCCTGCTCAGTTTCCCAAGTCGCCTCCTCGATCAGCTGAACCCTCCACTGGACCTTTACTAAAGCAATGTTCTTTGACCTTAGCTTTCTGACCTGCTTGTCAAAAATAGCCAGTGGCTGCTCAACATAAGATAGATCCTTGTCAACTGGATTGAGCTGAGATCCAATACATAAGTCGGATCAGTGTGGTACTTCCGGAGTATAGAAATGTGGAATACCAAATGAACTCCTGCTAGGCTGGGGGGTAAGGCAAGCTCATAACAACCTCCCCAACACGCTGCAATATCTCAAAAGGACCAATGTACCTCGGGCTCAACTTTCCGTTCTTCCTGAACCTCATGATGCCCTTCATAGGCGATACCCAAATCAAGATCGCTCTCCAACCATAAATGCTAAATCATGAAGCTTTCAGTCTGCAGAACTCTTCTGTCCGGACTAGGCTCTGCGAAGTCTATCCTGAATCACCTTCACCTTATCCAGGGCATCCGGGACCAAGTCTGTGCCCAACAATCGGGCCTCGCCCCGCTCAAACCAACCCACTGGGGACCAACACGCCTACCATACAGAGCCTCATATGGTGCCATCTGAATGGTGGACTGATAATTGTTGTTGTAAGCATACTCTGCAAGTGGCAAGAATTGGTCCCATGACCCTCAAAACTCCATCACACAAGCACGAAACATATCCTCAAGAATCTGAATCGTGCGCTTGGACTGCCCATATGTCTGAGGGTGAAAGGTTGTGCTCAGCTCCACCCTAGTACCCAACTCATGTTGTACATCTCTCCAAAACCGTGATGTGAACTGTGTACCTCTGTCTGAAATGATGGAAATTGGGACACCATGAAGGCGGAGAATCTCTCTGATATAAGTCTCAGCCAATCTCTCTGAAGAGTAAGTAGTCAACACTGGGATAAAATGAGCTAACTTGGTCAACCGATCCATGATCACCCAAATAGCATCGAACTTCCTCAAAGTCTGTGGACGTCAAAATACAAAATCCATGGTGATCCGCTCCCAATTCCACTCTGGGATCTCTAACCTCCGAAGCAAGCCACCCGGTCTCTAATGCTTATACTTAACTTGCTGACAGCTGAGACACTTGGCCATAAACCCAACTATATCATTTTTCATCCTCCTCCGCCAATAGTGGTTTCTTAAATCTTGGTACATCTTCGCGGCACTAGGTTGGATGGAATACCAGGAGTTGTGGGCCTTCTTAAGAATCAACTCCCGAAGCCTGTCCACATTGGGCACACATATCCGTCCCTGCATCCTGATCATCAATAGTCACATCTCTATCATCACCTTGTCGAACCTTGTCCTGAAGGACTTGAAGATGGGGATCATCATACTAGCGCTCCCTGATGCGGTCATAAGGAGAAGACCACGCGACCACACAAGCCAGTACCCGGATCGGCTCCGAAATATCCAATCTCACGAACTGACTGGCTAAAGCCTGAACATATAATACTAAGGTCATCTCTGCTATCGGAAGATATGCCAAACTCCCAAAACTCTCTGCCCGGCGACTCAAGGCGTCGGCCAGTACATTGGCCTTCTTAGGATGGTACAATATAGTCATATCATAGTCTTTAAGTAGCTCCAACCACCTCCGTTGACGCAAATTAAGGTCCTTTTGCTTGAATATGTGCTGCAAACTCCAGTGATTAGTGTAAATCTCACAAGAAACACTGTACATATAATGACGCCAGATTTTCAAGGCGTGGACAATGGCTGCTAACTCAAGATCATGGACATGATAATTCTTTTCATGCACCTTCAACTGCATGGACGCGTAGGAAATCATCCTAACCTCCTGCATCAACACTGCTCCAAGACCAATCCTCGAGGCATCACAATAAACAGTGTAAGAACCCGAACCTGTAGGCAATACTAAAACTGGGGTGGTAGTCAAAGCTTTCTTGAGCTTCTGAAAGCTCTCCTCACACTCCTTAGTCCACCTGAATGGAGCACTATTCTAGGTCATCCTGGTCATAGGTGCTTCAATAGAAGAAAATCTCTCAAAAAAGCAACGGTAATATTCCACCAAACCAAGGAAACTAATGATCTCCGTAGCTGATGATGGTCTAGGACAACTCTGTACTGCCTCCACCTTCTTCGGATCTACCTTAATCCCATCACAAAATACTATGTGACCCAATAATGCCACTGAATCAAGCCAGAATTCACACTTATAAAAATTTTGCGTACAATCTCTTCTCCCTCGAAGTTTGAAGAACAGTCCTCAGGTGCTGCTCATGATCTTTCCGAGACCGGGAATATACCAGAATGTCGTCAATAAACACAATGATGAAAGAATCAAGATAAGGTCGGAACACACTGTGCATCAAATGCATAAAGGCTGCTGGGGGATTGGTCAACCCAAAAGACATGACAAAAAACTCATAATAACCATATCTAGTCTTGAAAGCAGTCTTCGGGATATCCGGCTCCTGAATCTTCAACTGATGATCGCCAGAACACAAGTCAATCTTGGAAAACACCCTGACACCTTGTAGCTGAACAAGTAAATCATCAATCCGGGGCAATGGATACATGTTCTTAACTATAACCTTGTCCAGCTGACGATAATCAATACACATACACATGGAACCATCTTTTTTATTCACAAACAAGACAGGAGCACCCCCAAGGTGACATACTAGGCCTAATGAAACCCTTATTGAGAAACTCCTTCAACTGCTCCTTCAACTCCTTCAACTCGGGAGGAGCCATACGGTAAGGAGGAATAGATATGGGCTGAGTGCCCGCAAACAAATCAATGCCAAAGTCAATAACTCTATCGGGCAGCATGCCTGGAAGATCAGCTGAAAAAACATCAAGGAAGTCCCTTACTACTAGAACTGGTTCAACTATAGGGGTAATAACACTGACATCTCTTGCATAGGACAAATACGCATCACACCCCTTCTCAACCATTCGCTGAGCCTTAAGAAATGAAATAACCCTGTGGGGAGTATACTCTAAGGTACCTCTCCACTCTAATTATGGTAAGCTTGGTATAGCAAGCGTCACGTTCTTAGTGTGACAATCAAGAATAGCATAAAGGGGCGACAACCAGTCCATGCGCAAGATAACATCAAAATCTACCATACTGAGTAATCGTAAATCGGCTCTGATCTCAAAAACACTAAGGGCAATCAAACACGACCAATATTCACAATCCATAATAAGAGATTCTCCCAGAGAGTAGATACAATAAATAGGGGAACTCAAAGAAACCCGAGAAACCCCCAAATGTGGAGCAAAATAAGAAGACACATATGAATACATAGATCCTAGGTCAAATAAATCGATGCATCCCTATGATAGATGGGGAAAATACCAATGATGACAGAATCTGAAGAAACTACCTCTGAACGGGATGGAATGGCATAATACCTGGCCTTGCCTCCCCCTCTAGGGCGACCTCGACCTCCCCGATCTCCACCTCGAGCTGTTTAAGTAGATGGGGCGGCAATTGGGGCTGGAAGAATGGCTGGAGGACTGGGTGGAGCAAGTGGCGGATGAGAAGTCTGTGGAGGTGCACCCCTTATGTATCTAGGGAAATCCCTAACCATATGAAAAGTATTACCACACTCAAAGCAACCCCTCGGAGGACGCGGTGAGTGAGAATGACTGAGACCTAGCCTATTGGACTGGCGGGTAATAGCACCTCAATCAGGTGGCACACTAGATACTGGCGGTGCATAATAAGGCTCATGGGGTCTAGGAAGAGTTGGAACACCGCTGGCTGCTAGAAGAGTTGAATGAACAAGGCTGCTCACAAAACCCCTACCATGGTGTGCTACTTGTGCACGAGATCCTGAATAATGGCCAGTCTCTCGAGACCTCTTGGCCTCTCTCCCACTCTGTCCCGGGAAAACATGCCATCCACTCTCCTGGAAATACTCACGGCCTGCTGATAAGTGATATCCATCTCTAACTCCCCGGTCATACTAGTCAGAATAATGGGGTGGAGCCCCTCAATGAAGTGACAAACCCTCTCTCTGACTATAGCAACCAAAGTTGGTGCATGTCGAGCCAACGCACTGAAACAAACTGCATACTCTGGCATAGTCATAGCACCCTGCCCCAGCGAATCATACTCTGTGCGCCAAGCATCCTTGAGGCTCTGAGGGACATACTCATGCAAAAATATATCTGAGAACTGAGTGCATGTGAGTGGGGCTGCCTCGCCCAGACTACTCAGCTCATAGGTATGCCACCACTGATATGTTGCTCCCCTCAGTTGGAAAGCGGTGAAAGAAACCCCACTCGTCTCCACTATGCCCATAGTGCGGAGGATACGATGACTCCTCAAGAAAACCCTGAGCATTATCTGAATCTAGTCCGCTGAAAGTGGGTGAGTGGTACTTCTTTTACCTCTTAAGTCTGAGTTACTTTGCCTCAGAAGCAGCTACCCTGGTCTCATGCAAACCCGAGCCACTGGGGGCATTGGAATAAACTCTAGGGCCTTATTAACCTGGATCCTCTGCTCAGAAGTACGGGCTGCGGGAGTCTATTCCCCTCCCCCGGCCTGAGATGTGGCAAGAGATATTGGAATCAGCCCAGCCTGAGCCAAAGTGCTGAACATGCTCATAAACTGAGCCATAGTCTCCTGTAGGGCTGGAGCAGCAATAGGAACCTCCGATGCGGGCCCTCCAGCTGGAGCTACTGGGGGCTCGTCTGTCGCTGCTCGCGTCGGTGCTCGGGTTGCACCGCACGGTTATTCTCTACCCCGACCCCCGCCTCTGGCGACTCTGGTAGGAAGCTCGGGTGTTTGATCGTCGGTCCTCCCAGTACGGGTCCTCACCAACTGTGAGAAAGAATAGAATAGAAAATCTTAGAATTTTGATGTCAATAACTCGCACGACAAGGAAATCAAATAAGTATGATTGTTTCTTAACAGTTCTATGGCCTCCCGAAGATAAGTACAGACGTCTGTGCACCGATTTGCGAGACTCTAATAAATCGGCTTCGATACCAACTTGTCACGACCCAATTTCTCCCACAGTGAACGGTCGTGATGGAACCTATTCTCTACGACTAGGTAAGTCTATTATTGTGGAAACAAAAGAAACCATAAAGATATAAAGCCAACAAATGAATTAATACGTAGAATAGTGCCACTCGGCATATAAAATGAACATCACTCCCAAAAATTGGAATGTCGCCAGTCACAAGCTTCTAAGAGTCTCTACTGCTCTATACCTAAATGTTTGAAGAAAAATAGAGGAAATTTCTACACAAGGGATATAAGGAGACTCTGAGGTCTGCAGACGCGAGCAGAAGTACCTTGAAGTCTCCTAAAAAAACAACCACAAACTAGACCCGAGGCTGATAGCTCGTACCTGGATCTACACCTGGCAAACATGTGCAGGAAGGGCATGAGTACACCACAATGGTACCCAGTAAGTGCTAAGCCTAACCTCAATCATGTAGTGACGAGGTCATGTCGGTTCCCTATTGGTAAAAATATAACAAAATAGGACAGGGAAATATTGCAGTAAAATAATTAGAGAATATCAATAGGAATATAAATCAATGATAGACTACAACTCAGAACATAGTAACAGCAACAGGGGTTCTACCGGGATACTGTCCCATAGTCCTAAAGTAACTATGTAATACATGGGGAATCTCCCGGAACACGTCTGTAGTCCCAAAGTAAATATGCAGTACAGGGGAATCTCTCAGAATACGTCTGTAGTCCCAAAGTAAATATGCAGTGCTGGGGGATCTCCCGAAACGCGTTTCGTAGTCCCAAAATAAATATGCAGCTCAAGAAATAACACAACAGTTACGGTGATGAAATCTACACTTTAGGCTAAGTTCAAAAAAAGAAAAGAAGGAATTTCACTAAACATGTTGCAAAGATTTCAAATAGACAGTCAAAAACACATAGACATGCTTTCTTAATCTAAACAATGTAATTACATATGCTAGTGTAATTCAAATAGGAAGAAAAAAATAGGTTTTAGTGAAAAAAATGGGGTTTTACAAAAAATAGCTCGTGTACATACTCGTCACCTCACGTACATGGCGCTCATATATCAAACAGTGCCAAAATCCTAAGGGGAAGTTCCCCCACACAAGGTTAGGCAACCCACTTACCTCGAACCAAGCTCAAATCAATCTGAAACCACGCTCTTGCCACGAGTATCCAACT
>ML371345.1:37646-77178 GCA_005239525.1 Nicotiana knightiana | reverse complement strand
TCTCCTCACCCCACACTTAAAATTGTGCATTGTCCCCAATGCACACCTATGCATACAAGAGGGTAAAAAGAAACTCCCTGGTAGGCCAAAGGCCGAAGCACTAGCATCTCATGGGGTACTCAGACTTCTCCCAGGCCTGGTCCTTCATGCGGGTACCTCACATTTAGTTCAAACCATCTAATTTGTTGTTGCATCCTTCCAGTGGCTTGAGTTCCATGCTCCTAAAAAAATATTAAAAAAAAAAGTTGACACTACAAAATAATACAATTAGAAAAATACACTAAAACAAAAGTAAAATAAAATAAAATAAAATAAAGCAGTAAAGCTGGGTTGCCTCCCAACAAGCGCTTGATTTAACGTCGCGGAATGACGTAAATCGCCTTCTGCCTCCATTTCGAACTTATGAATTGCGCCCCCAATTTGGCATCAAGTTTTCTGTTATGCTCTATGGGTGGTGGAACAAATATAATTGGCCCAAGCAACCATTGTATTCTTTTATACTTCTTGGCTTTTACATGAGGTATGTAGTCCTGTCTTTCTGGCACGAAAAATTCCAGAATGTAGGTATCTTGTTCCTCCTTCCTTGACTCCTTAATTGGCTCAGATGACTCTATTTCCATATCATCATCCAAACACAATGTGGAAAAATGTTTGGAGTGAGGACCAATGCGCTCAAACACATGAACTGCAGGAATTTCAACATCCTCAACAACAATCACACTAGAGTCGATGAAAGTTCTATCCTCAACGCCCCTGGCTGACTCTAGTATTACTTCTTCAACATCGGCATCCTCAAATTCTAATTGGTTAGAGTGCTTGGTTTCTACATTAGACACCTCCATTGTCACCTCAATTCTCATCTCTGATGTACACGGCTCCTGGCTACTATCCATAATATTGGCATATTGAGCGTTAAAAGCTTCAACTAATTGACTCATTTGAGCCTCCAAGTTGCGAATAGTTTCATCTTGCCTTTGTACCCGCAGTTGTAACTCCTCCTGTTGTTCCAAAATGCACTTCATCATATTCTCGAGCCTTTTCAGGTCATCGTCACTGAGTTCTTTGTTTCTATTAACTTCACAAGAAAAAGAAGAACCATCAAAGTACAGGTTTGGGGGAAGATAAGAAATATAAGCAAAACCCTGAAAGTGACCATCTTGACCACCACACATATCACACTCATTCCACACATAAGATTGAGTTGGTGCACATAACTCGCTCTCGGGAATATTTTGATAATTTTGCTCTGGGTGGTTTCCTCCATAATATGCATAATGAGGATCAAAAGTAGAATTACCAACATAACTCTCATAATTCCATGATGCCATGTTTTAACAAATAAAACTAAAATAAAGAAAATAAAAATCAAATACTAAAAAAAAATTCAAACTTGAAACCTAGTAATATGTACAGTTGTACAGCTACACTTGATAATACCGTTAATTCCCCGGCAACGGCGCCAAAATTTGATCACGCTCAACTATGTCTTGTAGAAGACTAAGCGGGCGTTGCAAATATAATCCTGGGGTATTATGCCCAGAGTCGATCCCACAGGGAATTGACGTATCAAGCAAGCTGTTAAAATACTACTCAGCTGTCACCTGATGTTATTTAAATTACTAATACTAAAGATTAAAACTAAAGATTAACTATGCTAAGGTATAAACAATTGTAATAAAAATCTAAGGTTATGGTTTCCCCCGCTGGTGAACTTACTTCTCGGATACTTCGTATAGCTTGATTAGTTATCTCTATCAATCATGAACACTCTATCTACCATAAATCTCTCTCAAGTAATTATGATAATTTACTAGACGCACTCTCTCAAGTTACGCTAGCTAGATTGCATTACAGTTCACTTTAGATTGCACCCGAGGTATCGTTATCTCTAATCCAACCTCTAAACCCTCGGTTATGACTTTCGTCTATACTCCGGGAGTGATGTTGTTCAAACAACTACCTAAATATGCACTCTCTCTCAAGTAGATACATAATAAATAGGCACAGCTAATTGATGGCCATTCAATTAACTACAACAAGAACGTAGTTGAACAATTAGAGATTAATCAACCAATCGGAACTATATTAATAACAAAATAAGTTCATCCCCCAACGGGTTCTACCAAAACCCTAGATTAAAGAAGTTAGCTAAACAAGTTCATAAGAATAAAATCTAAAATAACTTGCATAATGGAACTACAAAGTAATGAAGAAAATTTGTACAAATTGATGTCTTGCCGTCCGTCTCTTCGAATCTCCCTCTAAGTTGTGTTTTTGGGGTCTATTTATAAGTTTAGGATAAACCCTAAACGTGTAGGAGACTTTTATTTCAACCGGGAAACACTTAAACTCGTCAAAACTCGAAATTGACCAGAACTAGGAGACCAGGCGTTTTGGCTCTAAGGCCAGGCCAGGCCTGGAATTTTGGCTCTAAGGCCTGGATAAAGCCAAGCCAGGCCTGGCGTTTTGGCTCTAAGGCCTGGATAAGGCCAGGCCAGGCCTGGCGTTTTGGCTCTAAGGCCTGGATAAGGCCAGGCCAGGCCTGGCGTTTTGGCTCTAAGGCCTGGCTATAGCCCGTTGTACTCCTCTTCGCCTCTTGAGCGTATTTTCGACGTTCTTGCATCCATTTAGCTCGGATTCCATCTCCAGTTCACCTACACATGAAATTGACTCCATTATGCTCATAAAAAGTGTGTTTTTATCATTAACGCACATAAAATGTAAGGCATATAACATGTTAAACTATGAATTCTAGCATCGCATCATCGTCCTTGGCGCCAGGCATCAGAGATAACTGGCTACTCCCATGGGAGCAGATAAAACTCGGTCATCCTCCGAAACAGTGAGGATAACCGATCTTTTGCGACTGGGGTCCACACTCTAAGCAGGGAACTGATTAGTCAGTTTTGGGCTCGAACTCGGCCCACCAGCTTCCCATGATGTATCCTTCTTCGGGACTTCCATGTCACCCTGCCCAGAAAAGTCTTCCAAAGTGGACAAGTCCACACCATCAAAAAAGGAATGAAGGGGGTCGTCCATGCCATGGATCCCTTCATTGGACTTCTTCTTTCCTACTTAGGTCTCCTCGAGCACGGACTCGGTGTCGGAGGGCGTCCCCATAATTTCTATTATGTCGGGCACTTCCTTCAGAGTAGAGACGGCATTCGAGGGGTCCCACCCTCGGTCTCCATATCAACCTCTCGAGTCTGAGGGAGGTCGGCCTCATGAGACTCCCCCTCGGTTGCCTCCTGCTCCCCGGGAAGGGTCGATCCATGGACGACAAAAGTGTCATATTCCTCCAGCTCATCTCTAGTCGAAGAAGCGAATTGGAATATGGCACCCGAGAGCTGGTGCTTTTCCTGAGCTTGCGAGCCACCTCTTCTTTGGTTTCACCTCAGGGACTAGGGAGCCTGAAGGTTTTCTTTTCCCTTTCTTCTTTTCCCGCATGGAAACCCCAGGTTGTCCCATAATGGAGGGATCTACGGACAAGGATACGTCCTCGTCCCCTTCTAAAGGCCTAAGCTCGGTGGTCTTAGGCAAACCTATTAAAGAAAAGAAGAGAAGTCAGTATGCTATGAGCTAAGAATGCGATAACAACTATTTGAAGAGGAACCTTACCATGAGAACAGGCCTCCCATCGGCCCTTCAACAACCTACACCATGAGGGCACTAAGTATTACATCTGTTTAAAGATGCCTTCGATCCACTCCTTAATTCGAGGGACCACATTTGCAACCCGAGCAACAGTTGCACAATCACAAGAGTGAATGAAAAGAAAGAAAATGAAGAAACGTTGACGCATAAAGAGAGGCTGCACTTACGAGATGAATTCCACTTCTCAGGGAATGGAATGAACTCGGGAGGAACAAAATCTTCAGTATTCAACCAAACGAAGTGCCTCTTCCAGCCTCGATCTCGATCTTCGTCAATGCTCGAAAAAGGGGCCTTGCTGGCCTGGCGAGTAAGCTTGATCAGCCCCCCCCCCCCAGAAGATTCGGGGACTGTATAAAAGGAGTAGATGATCGAGGGTGAACTAACGAGATTCGGTCTTATTCACGAAGTAACGACGGAGGATCACGATCCTCCATGGAGACGGGTGGATTTGCCCCAGGCACACCTCGTATCTCTTATAAAAATCTAGAATAACTGGGTCCACCGTGCTAGTGTGAAGGGGTAAGTGTCAACGCTTAAGTACCCCTTCACGTAGGTAGTAATAGCGCCCTCGGGTCACGGGACTACTATGTTCTTACCTTCCCAATTACAGTCCTCTCAGACCATAGGGAGGACGTCTTCGGTCACGGAGCATATGTACCTTGATGCTCCTTCACCCTGGTCCTGCTTGGACGAGGTTTTCTCAACCTTAAAGTCATCCGCAATAGAACAAACCCCGGGAATAAACACTTTCAAAGGGGGCTCGGTAGCCAATTCGGCGGCTGCCGACTCAATAGTATCCACGTGGGGAGCAGCCTCCTCGAGGACACTATTTCGGGATCGACCACCTCAGTACCAACAGTCGGTTGGGAAGATGAAGAGGCAGCCTGTTGGGGAACTGTTTTGGAAGTTTTAACCATTGTTGGCTAGTAAAATTTGAAGATTTGAAGAAGAAGTATGGAGTATTGGAAGAACGAGTTTGAAGGCTGAACAACGGGATATGAAGAACTTATGAAGATCTGGGCAAGAATCTAAGAACAATTATGAAGATTTAAAGATCAAAAGATAAAGGTATGAAGGTTTGGAAGAAGATGATGATAGCTAGGAAGCTCAAAGGTAAAAGCTTTGTCGAAAAGTAGAAAAAGAACAAAAGATGAAAGATTTTATAGGGAAGTAGGCGACGCTTTGCATTCGGAGGTAACCAGCCGATGATTGACAAGTGTCCGAAGACAGAACGACACGACTGATGGGACATTTTGGCTCCTTCGTCGTGACGTACGGAGGAAGGAACCGGAGAACATCTATCGTTTCTCATCGTTTCGGCAAACCTACTCTCTAATAAACAAGGGCACTATTTGTATATGGGTAAAACCGAGGCTATTGAGTACCCCGATTTCCCGGTGAGGCAAACGAAGCAAGGACATGACTGCAAGGAATTGAGGAGCCTCTAGCATCAAAGCCCGAGCAAAACACTTTCCCTCGAAGCCATCGAGACCACACCCCCTGGGTGTGGTTCGAGTTCCAAGACCTCGGAGAGCATTACCAAATGACCACACACGATTAATAAAGGGTCGTGATATCTGTGTCCAACCGGATATCACAGCCTGAATTTCGGCCCGTATCAGCGGTAGGTCAGTAATTAGCAGAAAGGAAGATTTTTACCTTTCTTAGAATTGTACTTGGGGTAAAACTCTCCTACTATATATTTGGTAAGATGATTATTCATTAAACAGACTGTAACACGGATATCAAGGCAATATACATTTGTTTTCTCTACTTCTAATTAAAGGTTATTCAAAGCTCGTAATTTTGTTCATAACCCTTCATAAGTATTTGGTTCCGAATCGAAGGCAGGCTAATTGTTTGGATCATAACCGAGCCCGAACTCGGTACTACTACTAGGTTGACCATTTATTCTATCTTTAATTTGCTCATTTATCGTTGTTAATCATCTGTATTGAATTAGTCTACATATCTTTAAAACCACGTTGAATTAGTCTACATATCTTTCACTACTAGAAAATGGCAGATTTTCGACGGCCAAAACGGTCGAAAATCGGTCGGAAATCACATATTTCCGACTGAAATTGGTCGGTCGGAAAATAATTTCCGACCGAATCGGTCGGTGATTTCCAACCAAAGTGGTCGCAAATTTCAAAAGGTCAGACAAATAAAATTAATAATTAAAAATTAAAGTTCTATCGGAAATTAAATAAAATTTAATTTTTTTTAAAAAAAATTCCGACCGAATCTGTCGGAGACAAATAGTTAAAAATTAAACTTTATTTAATTTCCGACGGAATCCGTCGAAAATTTGTGTATATATATTTTTGTTTTTAACTTTCCGACCGAATCAGTCGGAAATTAATAATTAAAAATTATATTTTATTTATTTTCTGACGGAATTCGTCGAAATTTTTTGAATATTAACTTTCTTTTTTTTAAAATTTCCGAACAAATCGGTCGGAAATCTGGGAATTTATGGTTAAATTTGGCAGTTGTTCGACCGTTTCCGTTGAAATTTTGTGTAAAACTAAGCAGAACTCTGCCCAATTTCGAGCTACACCACCTGTCAAACTAGTACAAACAAAAAATAGCAACCAACAATACATTATCAACAATCTAAACCAACCATACATTAATACCAACAATACCAACCATTAAACCTAACAATTTTGGGCATAAAAACATCCAAATAGTAGCCCACATTCAAGTTTAACAATACATAAAGTTGTCTCTCACAATCAAGTTTACCAATCAACCAAAATATCACAACTAAACTACTACACATCAGATTCAGTTTGTTCATCATCAGATAAATCATGCCCATATTTGCTCATGAATTTCTGCATCTTAACAAATGTTCCATTTTGAGAGTCCAATCGTTGCTTCAATTCACGAATTTCGTTTCTCATATGTTCCATCTGTTCTTGATTTTGAGGAGAAGAATTGGCTAAGAGTGGGTTTGGATGACCTTTAGGTTGACGTACTCCTAGTCCGTAGACTCTGCCTTTGTTTACTCCACCCGTTGCCTTTGTCCACAATGAAGCCATATCATCAGGTGTTGGTTGAGTTGAAGGAGGCTGAGTTTGTTGCCATTCTTCCAACCTTTTATGATAATCTTCCTGAAATGAAAAACATAACTATCATGTAAACAAACTAATATTAATAAACTATAAATAATTATGAAGTAGGAATTTTACATATGTGTCTGACGCACGCGTCTCTACCCAGTCTCCTCTTGTACCATCCTTCTTCTTTTTCTTATGCAACTCCTCGAAGACCTCTGCATCACTCATATCTCGCCCTCTTTCCTTTTCCTTCATAAGAAAAAGTATGAGTTAGACATTGCAAACGCAAAATCTATATGTAAAACTAAGAAAAATTTTATAAGTAATTACCATTATTAGTTTATGGGTCGATAAAGTAATCGAACCTCTTGTGTGCAACGAGCCACCTTTATTAGAGGCACATTTTGCCTTTGCTTGTTTACTCTTTGCCTTCCATTTTGTGGTATTCCATATCTCAAGAAGTTTATCCCAAACATCTTCTCTTAACTAGTATGGCATTTTACCGGAATTCTAAACAGCACACATTGTAGAATAACATGCAACGTTTCTCACAATAATCAATTCTCTCTGATGAAAGACCCAACTTAGAAACTAATTTTTTAGCACTGTAGAAATCTTTTGGTAAGTCAATGTTACTCGGATTAAGTTCATTCATAAGCCCAATAATAGAATTCATGCCCGCTTGGGGAATAGAACTATCCGATTTAATACTTAGCAATCTAACCGCAATAGACAATTTGGAATGCACCGAGCCTTCATACAATGGACGATTAGCTTCCACTAAATATTCATAGAAACGCTTAGCCTCATCATTTGGTTCGGATTGAACCCCAGGAAACGTCCCAAAAGCATCCTTCATCATTTCATTGTATCGAGAATTTTCAACATTATGATCCGCAATGGGGCTACCCTCACCACCAAAACAATTATGAAAGTTAACATCATCTAAACTAGCATGATTCTCCCCGTGAACAGTCCATATATAATAATTTTCTACAAACCCTTTCTTGTAGAGATGGACTTTAACTTCGTCTGATTTCAATAACTTAACACACTTACATTTCACACAAGGACACCTAATCCTTCATCCAATAAGAAAATCATCAAGTGTTTGAGCCTTAGCAGAAAATTCATTAACCCCTTCAATAAATTCATTCCTCTACCCCGCACGATTAGAATGATTTCTATTATAAATTTCATCTACACAAATAAAAATGTATAAATGAGATATTTAAAGTAATTTGATTTATTTAAAGAGGAAATGTAATAGAAGGCGCCAATTAGTGTCATTATCATCAATGACAATAGCTTTGACTCACAAACTATAAATCAAATTTGACACCACCTCCAAAACAGAAGATTACAAAATTCACAACATATTTACATTTTGTTCACTGTGTTAGTGCTTTCAATCTGCTAGCACTTTTAATGGAACCTACAAAAAGACTTAGTGCCATAAACAAAGAGAAATAAGATTAATAGTATAAAGAACTTCAAGATTTGGGGGACTTGATTTCTTGAATTTTTTTGGCTTAAACTTCACGTGACAGAGTTCAGAGCCTCCAAAATGTTCTGTTATCAATTACTATTATTTTCAGGAATAAAATCAATAATAAAGCTAATTATCTTTGACACTTGCATAAGCAGCTTTTCCTCCCTTTAATTTCTAGGAAATCAAACAGAAGTACATGTAGTTTTGCACTATAAAAAATGACAAATATATCTGCAAATAAAATCATAGTTGACCTGGTTCGAAAAATTTATAGTTTTGACTCTACATATGGGTGTTAAAGAAATAAGTATAAAGAAAATTAAATATGTAATCAGGGTCCAAACTTTTTTGTATTAAAAAAATAAAAAAACCTCAAAACCTCAGAATCTAAATCTGGAATGCACCATTGAAACGAGAAAAGGGAAAACAGAAGAATGATAATACTCAAAAGGGCACTTCATCTCACAAAACAAAGAAACCTATAAACAAGTGCAACAATGATAATACTCAGAGAACCATCGTCAGTATAATTTCATGCCTTAACTCTTTTGTTTTAACAACTGGAACACAGAGCATCAGATCTGCAATAATCCTTAAATTTTTTTAACAAATGAGGATTTGGGTGAGGGGAACTAACCTGGGCAGTGGAGGGTCTCGGCAAATCTGCAGCGATGCCGGCGAGTGTTGCTCGTTGATGGAAGCAGCGAGTTTGGGTGGGGAAAGTTTGAGTGAGAGAGAAGAGAGAAGGAAGAAAAGAGGGAAAGGAAAAGAAAGGGGTCAGGGTTTTTTTAAAAATTCTCCGACCGATTCGGCCGGTAATTTGGTCAAAAATAGTCAACCTCGTTTTACTAAACATTTCCGACCGAATCAGTCGCTAATTCTTTTTCATTTTGTTTCTTTTTTTAATTATTTCCGACCGAATTGGTCACTAACAGTAACGCGGAATTTTTCGTCAAAATTTACGACGGACGTAGATGGAATATTAGTCGTAACTATTACTAAAAATTGGAAAATATACTTTTATGCATATTCCGACCGATCCCGTCGGAAATTTTCGACTACATTTTTCCATAGGAAATTGACCGTTTTTTAGTTGTATTTGGAGGTAAACGAATACTAAGCCATTCAATTAACCAAGAGAATATGCAGAGAATATTGTAGATGTCTTGGGAAATGTCTTTAATTGCAGAAGTACAAAAGATACATCTTACACTTTCTATATCATTTTTCTAATCGTCATGAGTAAAACACAATTAACAGCAGAAACAATTATTCACCTGTATTTTTAATTATTATTTCTTTTTGAGAAAATACTGGTTCTGCATTCAAGAACAATTATTCAGCTGTTTTATAAAAGGAATACGCTTTTATACTTTCTCTCAGCAGAGATATTGGCAAACGCAAGAAAATCCCCAACGAATTGATCTCCACTCACACTGTCCTGAGGGATATCCTTCGTTATTGCAATTTCTCTCACAATGATCCGAATTATAGCATTGCCCGTGAAATGTAGAACTAAATACCTCGCAAATACCATTATCCACAGCGTTAATATCTGCACCCAGAAAAAAAAAAAAGGGTTCTCGGAAAGGGTCACACCCAAAGGACTGTAATGTAGAAAATTTACCCTGATGCAAGCATCATAGGCTGATTTTACGGCTCAAACCCTTGACCTATAGGTCACACGGAGACAACTTTACCGTTGCTCCAAGTAAGGGCGAAACTACATGTGTTAAAGGGTGGTCAATTACACTGTATATATAGGTAAAATAATAGGTTTTAGAGGTATCTAACATATATTAACAACCTTTGTCGGAGAATTTTTTCACTTTTTTCAAATTTAAACATTTTTGAAAAATTTCTGACTTCACCATTGGCTTCAAGCTCTCGTTTCTCGCTGATACCCATTATAAACTTAATGTTTTGTGTTTGGTCCACATAATAAAGAAAAAAGTCAAGCCCGTGGAAAGACATGTTGAATACATTATATATAAATAACTGAGAGTTTCTAACAATTTTAGATGATTCAAAATATATATATTAAAAGGGATCAACTAATGGAAACAAAGCCAGTGATTTCCTTTTTTTTTTAAACTCACCATTTGAGGCAATGAGAAGTAGGCTGAAAAGTATTACAAGAAACCTAGAGAAGCAAAAATGAGATTCAGCCATATTCAAACTTCTTATATCAAATAGCAAGGATTATATGAAAATTGGAATAATAACACCTATTTATAGGTTAGAATTAGTTCTTGTTATATTCAAAATCACCTCGATAAATATCGTAAACAAATCGTTTGAGCTGTTCTGATCCTTATTATATTTGTAGTTTTGTGTGTAATAGTAATGGATTATTGATTCCTCTACTATACAAGGAACCAATAAGTTTTTCTTTTAATAAACATAAGAGATGAACTGAGAGTAATACTCCTCCGTTTCAATTTAGATAAAGGTACTTTGACTCGGCACGGAGTTTAAAAAAAATTTAAAATTTGTGGTCTTAAAAGTTTAAGGGTAAAAGTTTTGTGGGGCCGTGACATTTGTGTAGTTATAAAAGTTTCTCATTAAGGGTAAAATGGATAAAAGGAAGAGTTTAAAGTTGAATTATTTCTAAATTTAAAAATGTATCGATTTTGGAACAGTTAAAAAAGAAAGTACCTCATCTAATTTGAAACGGAGAGAGTAATTTTTTTAGTTTAACATTTAATTACTTGGACTTTTCTGTATGTTGGATTTGATACTTATAGTAAGTGAATGATTTATTTTGTAGCAAATAAGTACTAGAAACAGACATTGATTTTGTATATATTAAAATGAATAAAAGAACATGATACACGATTAAGTATTAAGATTCAAGGATATGCTCCTTGTAGTCGACGGTCTTGTTCTCGTGATTCCTTTTATGGAAACTTTGTAGTTTTATACTGATTCCGGATATGAAAAAATAGATAAAATTTGAATTACTTTAAAGGGAAAATACATAAAAACTACATGGATTTTCCACGTGGGGCGCGTATGTATATGTCACGACCCAAAATTCATTAGTCGTGATGACACCTAACCCAACTTGCTAGGTCAGCCAATTAACAGTAAAAGTAATCAACAAATGATATATTTGGATTCCATACGATATCCCAAGGACTGGTAGTACAAGTCATGAGCTACTAATGTTGGATTATTGCAAAAATTGATATAAAATGGATACAACTTCTGTTCGAAATGTACATAAATAGAATTCAATTCTAGAACTACCCAGGGACAAGTGGTAGCCACCCGGAAGGCACGAACATTTGCAGAGTCAGCTCTTGTCATCCACCGCAGCTCCGCTCCAAGATTTGCACGCAAGGTGCAGAAGTGTAGTATGAGTACAACCGACTTCGTGTACTCAATAAGTATCTTGACTAACCTCGGTGAAATAGTGATGAGGATTTTTAGTTAAAAGATACTCACTGATATAAACTGTGCAGAAGACTAGCAATAGAACAATACTAGAACATAACCGGAAAGAGTACAAGAAACAAATATGTGAAGCAGTAAATGATTACTAGAAGAAATCACGGTTAATATTCCTCAATATCACGACTAATCCTTTCCTTAGAGCGATAACCAACAAACCATGGTAGTAAATCCATAACTTTTATAGTGTGAGAAATGCACTCAAGATATCAAATCAAATGGCACATCAACACCCTTCGTGCATTTATCTCATCCTCACCAAATATTCGTATAACAGTACCAGCCAGGTGAATGAAATAACAATAACAGTAATGACGACGTGGAAATATACTTGTAGCAATAATGAACAAGTCAGTATATATGGATAACGGTAACAGACTAGGTAAATGACATAGGAGTAACGACAGCAATTAGGAAAGAAGAACATAAATTTCATTAACTAATATGGTTGAAGGCCTAGATGTAGATATAACAAACAAGAGGGATAGCATGTTCTTCATGTCACGACCTGAATCTTTCACCGCCGGGACCGTGATGGCGCCTAACGTTGCACCCCCTAGGCAAGCCAACGTAAATATTCAATTTATCTTATTCCTTTATTATTACGAAATAATATGTGAAAATACAACACTAACATAGATAGATGTACAAAATGGAACAAGGTATATAAACTCAATATATGCCTTTACGAACTTTCACAACAACCAATCCCAGTACTTTGGAGTCACAAACTCACGAGCTGTCTATGAATAATACATATAACGGTCTGAATGAAATAAGTACATCTGTTTCTGAAGTAACTAAAACATAATACAAGAAAAGTAGGAAGGGACGCCAAGGCCTACGGATGCCTGCAGGACTACCTCGGGGTCTCCATTGGACTGAAGGCAGCAACCTCGATCTATGATCCGCAGGGTCCAGTACTGGGATCTGCACAAAAGAGTGCAGAACGTAGCATCAGTACAACCGACCCCATGTACTGAGTAAGTGCCGAGCCTAACCTCGGCGAAGTAGTGACGAGGCTAGGTCACGACAACCTAAGTCAATCTGTGCAGTTTAATAGCATACGGAGAAAAATAATACAACGAGAAATAAGCAGTTAAGCATAAAGGAAAAGGGGAACATGCTGAGGGGAGGAAATATCAAATAATGGAAATAACGAGGTAAGACACTATTTAGATATCAATTTAAGCAAACGAATAGTAATACGAAAACAAGTGAACGGCATCACCCTTCGTGCTTTTACTCTCGTCCTCACCATCGGAATCAATATATTCGGCACGACATCACCCTTCGTACTTTTACCTCACAATATCATGGCACGATATTATCCTTCGTGCATTATCTCTCATACCATGGCACGACATCACCCTTCGTGCTTTTAAGATCACAATATCGGTATGGCATCACCCTTCGTGCATTAACATTCACTCACAATCTCACGCATGACATCACTCTTCGTGCTTTTACACTCTTCCTCACCCAAACACATCAAATGATAGCAATCCAAAAAGGAACAATAACAGAGTAAACAGAAATAAAATCATAACATCCCGGCAAGGGAGTCCACGGTGGAATTAATACTATCCCGGCAAGGGAAAACAACTATATCCAATCTCATTTAGTACATAACTTCACATAAAAATCTTCAACAGAAAATAATACTCAACGCTTATTCAAATTTCAGCATCAAGGAATTTCCACCAACATAGATAACTACAAAGTGAAACTCAATTATTACTTACGAAAAACCACATAAATCACAATATTCGACTCAGGGGAAGACTTGACACCAACATATAGGTACTCGTCACCTCACATATACGTTGAACATAATACTTACACATAGCAAATAGGACACAACACATATTCCCTCGAGCTAAGGTTAAGCCAAACACTTACCTCGCTTTGCAAATTCCAACAAGTTAATTGACCACAGCTTTTCCTTTTGAGTTTGTCTCCAAAAGCTTCAAATCTATTCATAAACAATTCGAATTACTCAACACGAATAGTAGGAATGAATTCCATAAGAATTTACTAATTTTCCGAATAAAAATCCGAAATTTATTTTAATATTCAGCAGCGGGACTCACATTTTGAATCCCGAAAAAACTTACAAAATCCGAACACTCATTTCGATACGAGTTCAATCATACAAATATTATCGAATTCCGATGTCAAATGAACCTTCAAATCCTATTTTTTTCATTTTTGGAAAGATTTACAAAAACCTCAATTTCTTTCCTATTTAAGTTGATTGGTGAATTTAAAAACCGTAGAAGTATAAATAAGTACATAGTTAAATGTTAAATATAAAAAATGATTTTTGGACCTGTTACGTAAAGCAATTCTGAACCCCGTTTATAATTACACTTAAATCTCTTCTTGTATCAAGGAGATTCAACGATTCATATATAACAAAAAATCGCTTTTACGTTATTTACACAGTATTCAATTGGAAACTGTGATTCAATTTGTCTGAAGACATATTTTCTCCTTAAATGCCTAACGGCCACTTAATAGCTAATGATGTACGAATGTGTGAGAACTTATTTACACAGTATTCAATGTTCAATGTTCATCGTGTCCCTCCGTTAAAATTTATATGACACTTTTTTTATTTAATCTGTTAAAAAAAGTGACACATTTTTTAATTTGAAAAGAATTAACTTAATGCTTCTTATTTTAAATATCCTTAACCAGAAGGTTTTATATTCACACAATTATTAAGGTATATTTAAGATCACATATTTTAAAAAGTTTATAGCCACACAAATTATTATATTATTAGTTTATAAGTTTCAAAAATCTTTGTTAAACTCCGTATCAATTAAAACTATGTCACATAAATTAAAACAAATGAAATAGTTAATACAAACGATTTTGAAGGTTGAATGATTATTGTCATCTATAATATTATTTCTTTCATAACCCAACGTGCCAATAAGAGAGTCTTATTAGATGTGGAACGACTACTGTTGTGGTAATGGACCGCTGGAATTAGTTATGACTAAAATTAATTACAAATTTCGTGGTTAATCTATCCAACGATAAAAACAATCAAACTAATTTAGGATCTCAACGCTTAAATTTTCATACATTACATACATTTTCATTAGAATGATTGGAATTACCTACAAATTTCGTCGTTAATCTATCACTAAATCGCTCCTAGCTGACAGAATTTTTTGATAGACTATCGCTAATCCGTCGCTAAATAAAATTAGCGAAAGGATTTATCTTTTTAGTTATAAAATTTGTTTGTCGCTAATTCCTTTTCTTTTAGTAGTTGTGCTGCTCACCGCTTACATTTTCATACATTATACATATCTTTAATTTAGGAAAGTCATTCTTATTTTTCTTATATTTTGTGCCTAATCAAAGTAGGCACATAAAATGAAAATGATGGAGTAAATCATGAGTACCATGCATTACGAGCCCTTTAACCAAGAGAATTTCACTAGGAAACGCTTTATCCTTAATGTGAGATTTTTTTATACGAATTCGGATTTAATCAGACCCCAATGTAAATACCGAACATCGGATGAGAAACCAAAAAAGAAAAAAGAGAAAGTAGGAAATATCTTTAATTGCAGAAATACTACATAGTAAAGAAAAGATGCATATTATAATTTCAATATCATTTAATTTCTCTTATCATATGAGTAAAACACAAGCAATTAACAACAGAACAATTATTCACCTGTATTTTTATTTTTAAAACAAACCTTATTCTGCACTCAAGAAATCTATTTTATTAATTTGATGATTTTAGTCAGCAGAGATATCGACACATGCAAGAATATCCATAGGGAATTCCTCTCCATTCACATTGTCCTGAGGGACATCCTTCGTTTTTGCAATTTAACGCACAATCAGCCGGCTCATAGCATTGCCCATGAAATGTTGAACTAAATTTCTTGCAAATACCATTCTCCACTCCCTCAATATCTGCACCTACCCACCAAAAATATACTATTAGTATTTTAACGTTTGTACGAAAAAATATATATATATGAATAATTGTACACATAGCTTGAATTTCAGATGAGATTTATGGTAACATAATTCAACACTCCACTAGAGAAAATTCTGGTTAAAGACTCTCGATCTCTATTACTTTGAGAAGAGAATAGTTAGTTTGAATGACGAGCTACGTGGGAAAATAGACCTTTCTTTCTTTGATTTGAAACAAGAATTTTTCAATGTAATAATTTCATTCAGTTCGCTTTCGAAAAACTTATTGGTCGCGAATTAGTAGTTCATTCCGCGCTGTCTCTAAAAATTTCCTATTAGAAATGACTTCCTTTTAGGTTATGTTGTTACATACCAAACTGTTATAAAAGGACAGTGGAGACAGATAACTAATCTAATACAATATAGTTATGACCTGACAACATCACAAATTGATCATACTGAATGTTAAGATATGGTTCTGGACTTCTGGTTCTCTTCTGTCCTGTTCCTTCAGTCAAAGAAGAATCCATACCCTCTCAACATCCATTATTGAAAAGAATTTTAAGATGTTTGATCCACATAAAAAAAAACAAGATTAAAGCCCGCGAGGAGACATGATATAGAATTAACATAAATAATAAATAAAGTATGAATCATTTCTAACAAATTAAGCTTTTAGATGAGGTGATTATATGACTCAAACGGTTATCCCTTAAGTGAAAGGTATCAAATGATATGGAAACAAAGTAGATGCTTCAATTTTTTTCCTTTTAAAAACTCACCATTTGACGTAATGAGGAGTACGCTGAAAAGTATTACCAGAAACCTAGAGAAGCAAACATGATATTCAGCCATATTCAAACTTCTCCTTATATTAAATAGCAACGAGTTATATGAGAATTGGATTGAATAACAGCTATTTATAGGAATTAGGTACGTACTTAATAATCAATTTAGAGTTAGAATTAATTGATTCAAGAAGCAACATTCTTGATATCTTCGAAATCACCACGAAAAACATCGTGCACAAATCTTTTGTGCTGTTTTCATTCTTGTTATATATATTTGTAATTTTCTGTCTCATAGTAATGCATATTGATTCCTCTAATATAATATAAAAGAAGACAATAAGCTTTTCTTTGGATAAATATAAGAGATAAACTGAATTAAATTATAGTTTCTTCGTTTAACTTTTAATTACTTGGACTTTTCTGTTAATAAGTTGTTGAAGAGCTCAGTCATGGCAGGAAGAGAAGAGGAGAGTTAGTGGAGAAGAAGCTCCATTCGTATGTTGAGAAGCAATAACAGAAAATGGATGTTACTGTTTACAACGCTAACCACCTACACTATCTATAACAGCTAACCAACTAGCTAACTCAACTTCTTCTATTAATTACAGATGTATTAATTTAACTACTGGACTCCATGCTTATTCTTTCTACACTCCTTCTCAAGCTGAGGGATGAAAACAGATTTTTCATTCGTAGCTTGCCTACTATAATCGTGTTGTGGACTGCACAAGCTCTTAGTGAAGATGTTTGCCAGTTGTTCCCTTGTGCCAAGTTGTGTTTTGATCATTTCCTCTTGAATTTTCTCTCTTACAGAGTGACAATCAATGTCTACATGCTTAGTTCTCTCATGGAATATAGTGTGAACTACAATTTGGTTTGCAACTTTACTATCACAGTAGTGCTGAATTGGAAGTTCAACTGCAGTCCCAGCTCCTTGAACAGACCAACTAACCATTTGATTTCTGCAACAGCAGTAGCCATGCTCCCAAATTATGCCTCAGCTGAACTTCTTGATAATGTCCTTTGCTTCTTGGATTTCTAGGGAATCAATGCATGAACAAATTTAATAGAATAGCCAGAAACTGACTTTCTTGTTCCATACATGCACCCCAGTCTGAGTCACATAATGCAACTAGCTTTTGAGTGCCACCTGCTGGCAAGAACAATCCAAGTCCAAGATTCCCTTTAATATATTTGATCTCTCATAGCAGCATCTAGATGTGATTGCCTAGGAGAATGCATGAATTGACTTAGAACCTGTACCACATAGGCAATGCCAGGTCTAGTCATAGTCAAATACAGTAGTCTTCCAACTATTCTTTGATAACCACTTCTATCTTTATGTAATCTGTCATCAACCAATTTATCTTTGTTGAACACCTTGTCAAAATCTACAGAGGTAAATTTATGATTAAACTCCAGTGGAGTGGAAACTGGCTTCAGATATCAGCTCAAGGGCATACTTTCTTTGGCACATATGAACTCCGTTCTCCTTTATGCCAAGAAAGTATTTCATTTCCCCTAAGTCTTATCTTAAACCTGGTTTGTAAGTCTTTTTTGACCTTCACAATCAGTTTTAGGTTGTTGCCAGTAACCAACAAATCATCTACATACATAAGCACAATCACCAAGTCTTTTCCCTTCCTGTGTGTGAATAAAGAATAGTCATAGTGTGATTGTATAAATCCCAGGTCTGTCAATTCCTCTGTTAACTTCAAATTCAACTGCCTGGGAGCTTGTTTATGTCCGTACAAGGACTTATTCAACTTACACACCTTCTGAGACTCCCCCTGGCTTGAAAAGCCATCAGGGATTTGCATGTACACTTCTTCACACAGATTACCCTAAAGAAATGCATTATTGACATCCATTTGAAAAACATACCAGTGAGATGCAGTAACAAGTGCCAGTACAGACCTTATTGTAACTATCTTGACTACAGGACCAAAGGTTTCAGTATAGTCCAAGCCTTCCTGTTGAGGGTAGCCCTTAGCGACAAGTCTAGATTTGTACCTTTCCACTTCCTTTGTGGATTTGTACTTCACCTTGAACACCCATTTACATCCTATAGGGAACTTATCTGGAGGAAGATCGACAATTGTCCAAGTGTTGTTACTTTCAAGTGCTGAGATTTCATATCTTGTAGCAGCCATGCAAAGTGGATTGAGACTAGCTTCTTCATAAGTCCTTAGCTCTACAATGGATGAGTAAGCTACTAGAGATGCTTTGTAGGTAGGAGTAAGATGATCATACACCACATAGTTGGACATCATATAGGAAAATGAAGATGACTTCTGCTGAACAACTTCCATCCAGATTGGTGGTCTATATTCTCTTGAAGATCATACGAGTTGTACTGGATAAGGTGGTGGAGTAGGCTCTCTGGTGATGAGATTTGGAGAAGCCTGTGAGATGTTGTATATGACTGGAGGGAGAGGTGTAGTGACATCAGGAGAGTCAGGCCCTAATAGTTCTAATACTTGGAACATAGGACATGAACAAGTTCTCATATCCTTGAAAGGAAAAATGTCTTCCTAAAACACACTGTCTCTACTCACAAAAAACTCCTTGGAGTTCAAATCATAAAGATGGTAGTCCTTTCAGTAATTAAACTTAGAGGTCATCCTCTTCTCTACTAATGCCTATCACCTTCCCACTTTAGATCTCCTGAAATAAATAGAAATAAAGAAAAACATAATTGCCCAACATTGTAACTCCTTGGTGATCTTTGAAACTGATAGTAAGTTGTATTTAAATTCTGGGACATATAGTACATCTCAAATTATTTTATCCTGGAAGATATGAGATTCTCCTGCCTTATTTATAGCCACATGTTCTCTAGTAGGTAAGTGAATTCTATTCTTACTCATTTGTGACAACTCTTTAAACCTGTTAAGTAGGCTCCAGTTGTGTACCATATGATTGGTTGCTCCTGTGTATACTATCCAGTTATTATCCAGTTGTTGTCAACTAGATTAGACATTAGAGTCATAGTAATACATGTTGCTCCCTTCTTTGTTGCATAAGCCATAGATTTTCTGTCCTTTCCTTTGTTCAACGTCTGCAACATCTGATTGTACTATCCTGGAGTGAAGAACTGAGCTAGAATTGGTGGTGTATAGGCAGATGTTATATGTTGAGAAGAGCATTGTGCATCTAATAGTTGATTTCCTGTGTTAGCCACATTGTTAGAATAAGTGTTGGGTGGTCCTCCTTTCTTTATGTACTTGAAGTCTGTTGGATATCCATATAACTTGTAACAGTTGTCCCTTGTGTGACCTTTGATCTTGCAATATTCACACTGAAGCATAGACCTTCTATAGTTGAAGTTATTTCTAGCTTTGTAATTGTTATTTCCACCACTGTCGTTACCACCACTTGTATTCACCTTACTACTTAGCAGAGCAGTAGCTTCACTTCCATCAATACCAACACTAGTGTTGATTCCACAACCACTCTTCCTTTGGCTTTCTACATTCACTATCATAAGTTTGATTTATATTGGGCAATGGGCGTGTCATAAGGAATTTATACTTTACATTTTCATAAGATTCATTCCAAAAAGTTAAGAACTCTATAGATTTTGTAACAGGTACTTTTCAGCATGTCTAATGGATTCTGGACATCCACAGAGGGAGGAGGAGCAAGTGTCTCATACTTGATAAGTGGAAATTTTGACTATTTATTAACGTCTTTTATCTTTCGTTTTAGTCCAAGAGTATTGGAAAATGGGCCACTAAGATGAAATCCAACTCAAGAAAGAGTGATCTAAACTCAAGAACAAAAATCAGGCACAAAAGCTCAAGTGCAGACCGCAGATTTTCATCTGTGGCCGCAGAATGTGAAGGAGATTTAACAGAGTCCCAGTGCAAAGTACAGACCGCATAATTATTATGTGGCCACAGAAGCTATGCAAGAGCCAAAGTTCAGAGAGTCTCATTTCAAGCTCAAAAAGAAATGCGGACCGCACAATAATTGTGCGGCCGCACTTCCAAATTGTGCGGCCGCACTTCCAAATTGTGCGGTCCGGAGAAGAGCCCTGTGCGGCCGCACCAAGAATTGTGCAGACCGCAGAACATGAGAGATGCGGCTGCAATCCATAATTATGCGGCCGCAGAGTCAAATCCTGTCAAGACTGAAGAGAAGTGCGGACTGCACATGGAATTGTGCGGCCGTAGAACCTCCGAAAGGGCATTTTTGTCCGAAAATTCCAGCTTTGTATAAATAGACAGGTCATGTTTTGAATATTGAAAGTGTTGCAGCCGTTTTTCCTTACCTCTTTAGGAAACTTTGGCTTAGTTTGGTGATTTAACATTGGATTTTTATCTTTTAGTCTTGTAATATGAGTTTTATCATCATTTCTTTATTTTCATCTATATCCATTATGAGTAGCTAGATTTTTAGCTAGGGTTGTGACCCAACCCTAGTGTGTAAACCTAATGGGTGTTTGATTTAGGGCTTGTTTATGGTTGGTTGTTTATTATTTAGCCTTGTTCTTGCTTTTAACCGTAGAATTAATGGTTGTAAACATTAGTTCATACCTATTTGACTTGGTCTCTACTTGAGAAAGAGAGCCTTAGTCTAGGAAAACTTGGCTAACAAGAATTTTGGATAAAATCAAGAGATTGATAGTCCCAATTAAAGGGTTGAACCTAGAGATAGTAAAACTCGATTTGAGCATTTTATCAAATGTTTTGTTCAATACCCATTTGGACTTTAGAAAGACAAATCGGGAAAAATCAATCTCTTACCAAGAGGTATTGAGTGAGTACTTCAGTGTTAATAGCTATAATACACCCCGACTAACAAAACAAGCTTTAAAGTTTACAACCCTTTAGGCAAACACCTAGGTGAGGGTCTGATAGAATTCGAGGGTCCACCAAACTATCCAGAGAACCAGGTTCTCTGTTAGTTTTCACAGATTACACACACACACAACAAATGTAAATAACACTGAGAGTTTTTTACTGGAAAATTCTCTGCTCAACGGTATCAAAAACCACGACTTACCCTTATAGGATTTCAACTTCACTACTAAGCAAAATTTTAGATTACAACCTATTGTAACCTAGGAATTGCCTCCTTAATCCCTCACTAACTTGTAACACACATATTACAAGCCACTTTGTAGTACCTCATATTACAAAGACCTCACAACTTCACTACCTCTAGCCAAGACACAAACACGGAGGTTTATAATTTACAAGAGTTTGTTGCAAACTGCTTCTAAGTAAGTAGGAGTTACAAGTAAGAACAATAACAAAGTTACAACTCAACTAAGGACATACAATCACTTTATATGGGGAATTGGTCTGTAGCAGTGTTGTTCTTTGTTCTTGATGCACTTGAGAATTGTTGACTGAAGGCTTAATTACTGTTGAAGAGCTTGAGAAAATTCTCTAAGTTTTCAAGTGATGTTTTGTCATTGGTTTAACATTAATATAACATTGATGACATCACTTGAATGATGTAAGCAACTTTGGTAAAAGGTCCTTCCTAATGGAGGTGACTGTTGCACTGTGTTGTACTGTTGCATGTGCAGGCAGTCGCTTTTCAGCTGTGGAGAGTTGACCTTGTACAATCACCAGGGGAACTGAAATCCATTTGTTCCCCTTGTTGATTCTTTTAACTTCTGAGTTACTGACGAACATCTCCAGCTTAAGTCTAATCATCTTTATGCGTTTGAGAATGTGGACCAAATGTGGATCAGGTTCCTTATCTGATTCTTGACATTAAGTTTGTTAGATCATCAAAACATAAAACAAAGGTACTTATTAACCTATCAATTTCCCCCTTTTTGATGATGACAAACTTATAATTGAAAATCCTACAAAGATCCATAAAGAACCAGATAGTGAACCAGGTGAGTTCCATTGAGTTCCCCCTGAATCTGTATTCCCTCTTAATCAGTGCACATCATTATTCAATTATGCATAAATATTCTCCCTTTTGGCATCATAAAAATAAGAATACTAAGTAAGTAGCAAAAAGAAGTCTAGCGTGGTTAACTAATGCCACTTGTGAGCACACAAACATGATAGAAAATAGAGACAAAATAACAATATCATATACGGCAAAAGGGGAAAAGCTTACATAAACCAATTTGGATTTTACAAATGGGAGAAAAATAAATGTTACCATCCACAACTCCAAAACAAAACAAAAATAAGTACCAACAAAAAAAAGGAACATCATTAGAAACATTCTTAATAGACAGACACTAGAAACTGGACACTGAAGGGAACACTACTTAGGGATCACTGGAGGAAGAGGGTTTTGAGGAGGGGGCAGGGGTTTTGAGGACAAGATCCATGATAGCATTCACGGACATTTGCTCATTGAGCAGTCTTTCTTTTAGGTCCTCCACCTATTTCCTAAGCTCAGCATTCTCCTTCGTCAGGCGGGCAACCTCTGAGTTGTAAGAACTACTAGAACCTGGTGCCTCTTGTAACTGACTGAGCTGACTCTCAAGAATCGCGTTCCTTGCCTTCAACTTCTGGATCTCCAATGTGGCACTATTGTGAGCATTTATCATTTGAGAGATAGTAGAGGTTCTTCCAACTCCTCCGACCTTGTCCATACGCTCACACTCCTCAAGAGTGGTCTTGGAGAAGGTTTGCTTTTTAGTGCCCACTTTGGCCTGTCCCAGGGCATTTTGAAGAACTCGAAGACCTTTGTGAGAAGAAACCCATACGGTAGCCCATGTTTTCCATCCTTAAAGTCTTCCACTTTTGCATATGCTCAATCATTATCCTAGGCAGATTGATGGTGGTAAAACCATCCAGGCTTCCATAAGGACCAGGTCAACTTTGGATGTAATAGATCTCCTCTTAGTGTGGGGAAGCAACACTTTGTTAACCATCTCAAAACGCAACTGATATACTGGAAGGAGTTCCTTCTTATGTACTTGTTCCTCCTGTTGTATTTCCTTGTCCTTGACAATGGAATTTCTGAAATTTGACGAGCAGGCACCCTGAACAGACGACAATCCTTCAGCAGGAACTCCCAAAATTGACCCCAATACGGCAGAGTCCATCACTATGTCCACCCCATTTACCAAAACACAAATGTGATCATCATCAACTGTGAATAGGTTAGCATAAAAACTCTGCACCTCAGTCTCATACACCTTTGGGACATCATTTGTAAACAAATGAGTCCATTGTTGGAACTCACAAATTTCCACCAACTGCCTCATCCCAGCAAGCTCCACAATGTCAGGGGGAAACGTGCGACCCCACGGCACCTTCTGATTTCTCAACTTCTTTTTCCCAGAACTCAGACATTCACCAACTTTTGGTTTCTTGGAGGAACCAGGTTCCTCATCATCATCCACTTTTCTTTTCACTGACTTGTGAATATACTTTCCCTTCTCCACTGACTTTTCATGCATATGTTCACCAGAATCTTTCACTTCTTCATCATCCGACTTTCCACCTTTCTCCTTCATTGCCTTATCTCCAGATTTCTCCACAAACGTTTTACTAGAAGCAGCCTCAGCACTCTTGGTGGGACTCTCAACACTTGTAGAAGTGTTCCTTTTGGATTGAGAGAGAGAGTGTGTTTCTGCCTTGAGGGCTTGCGAGTCAAGGAACTAGGTTCCTCTTCATCTTCCTCATCCACATTAACCACAAGAAAAATCTTTTCATTTACATCTTTTCCATCTTTTACCAGCTTTCTCCTTCTTTGACTTCTTTGACTTTTCTTGAGAGCAGACTCTAGAGCCTCATTTTGCTGCAACCGTGTAGTGGGTCACTTAGGGTTTAGCTCTAGAGTTGCAACTGCTTACTCCTAGACCTGATAAAACTCGAAATCACCATATCATCTAAATCTACTTCACTATCAGACCGCATATCAGGCACCACCATAGACAAGTGTTCAGCATATAAATAAGGAGAAGGAGCAGGATCAATACTGACCTGGGGAGATGACCCTTGACCTGGATCCTCCGTGGAGGGATCAGGTCCATCATTAGGGACCCCAGTAGTATCATCTTGTGCTGAATTTTCCACCGGAACAAGCTCTCTCCCATCTATTATGGCATGAGGCTCTTCCCCCTAAGGCTCAGACCCCCTACACCTTTCTCAACAAAAAACCCTTCAGCAACTATGGAGAGCATATTTTCTATTGCCTCCTTTTCTTGTGGTTCCATGGAAATCTCAACAGAAAGAGTAGTGTTACCTGCAGAATCACGACCTGTCATGGTTGTGCCAGTATTGTTAGGACTAACCTCTTGGTGTGCACTTGAGTTTTCTTCCATAGTGAGAGTCAATGTTTCCTAATTTCCCTCTTGGACCAAGTTACCTTGTTCACCCTGTTCACTCTATTTTACCGGCGAGACTGGAGGAGAGCTGGTAGCCACAAACTTTTTCGGAGTCGAGGCTTTGCGGCTCCGATGAGAACCAGAACCTGAGTGACTAGGAGAGGAAACAGAGTGTGGGGGAGACTCTGATCTAGGCTTTGGACTGGTGGTTATGTTGGGTGAGGAGTCTACCACTGGAATTTCAACTAGTGTGGACTCGATGAGGGTATTATTGAGAACATCGAAGTTTTCTTGATTCTCAGACTTGGTGGAGTTCACTTAAGAGAGTAGTGGTTTAAGAAGAAAGGAAAGGGAGTGAAAATTTTGAAGTTTGAAGTAAGGGGTTTGTGACATGATAGATGTATTTAAGAGAGATGAGGGACCGGTTATGAAATAGCGGCAGTTTTTTAGGGAGTCGGGTCGTTCAGTAACAGGTGAGACGTTTTGATTCAAAAGACGCAAAGTAAAGAGACTGACACACTGATGATGTGGAATTGTTTTTATCCGTTCTAAATTGTGCATGAAAAAATAATAAAGTTACTAACCTGTGTCAGGAGAACCAGGTTTCCTTACAGGTCTTACAAGTGTAAGCTTGACCCTTTTTACCAACATGCACTACATCAGTTGCTCTGTAATCATCATGCGTATCTATCTGTAACGGTATCAATATGAGTTATACTTTGCCAGAAAAACTTTTAGCTAATTTTACCTATACATTTCTTTCATAGCCAATCATTGAGGAACTAGGTCCTCAGTTGTGTTTTATCAACCCCAGTGTCAGGCGATTTCTTTCAAAATTTTCTCTGCTCAGGGCTTTGGTGAAGATGTCTGCAATCTGATCTTTAGTGCTGCAAAATTTCATACAGATGAGCTATTTTTCAACATTGTCCCCGAGGAAGTGATGACGTACATCAATGTGCTTGGTCCTCTTGTGTTGGACTGGATTTATGGCCATGTTGAGTGCACTTGTATTGTCACACAAGAGAGGTACACAATCTGAGTACACACCAAAGTCTTCCAACTGCTGCTTGATCCACAACAATTGAGCACATCAAGAAGAAGCATCTACATATTCTGCTTCAGCAGTTGAGAGTGCCACTGAGTTTTACTTCCTTGTACCCTATGAGATGAGACAAGAACCCAGAAAATCTGCCATTTCAGATGTGATTTACCTGTCCACCAGATATCCTGCATAATTAGCATCATCATACCCAATAAGATCAAAGTTGTCACCTGAGGGATAGTAGAGAACCAGGTCTTACGTCCCTTTTAGGTATCTCAATATTCTCTTGGCAACCTTCAGATGAGATTCCTTAGGATTAGATTGAAACCTTGCACAAAAACCCATGTTGAACACAATGTTTGGTCTGCTTACAGTGAGATACAAGAGTGATCCTATGATTCCTCTATACATGGTTTGATTTACAGGGGAACCGGATTCATCCAAGTCTAGACGAGTAGTTGTGCCAATAGGAGTGTCAATAACCTTTGATGCTTCCATGTCAAACCTTTTCAGCAACTCCTTGATGTACTTCTGCTACTTATCAATGTTCCCTTTTGAGATTTCTTCACTTGAAGTCCCTGGAAGAAATTTAATTCTCCCATCATACTCATCTCGAACTCACTCCCCATGAGTTTTGAAAACTCTTCACAAAGAGAGTCAGTTGTGGCTCCAAAAATGATATCATCAACATATACTTGAACAATGAGGAGGTTCCTCCCTCGTTTCTTCAGAAAAAAGAGTGTTTTCAATTTTCCCTCTTGTAAAACTATTTTCTAGAAGGAACTTTGATAACCTTTCAATCCACTCTAAGGGGCCAGCTTTAAACCATACAATGCCTTGTCCAGCTTGAATACAGGCTCAGGATGCTCGTGACTCTCAAATCCAGGAGGCTGTTGACATAGACTTCTTCTTTCACAAAGCTATTAAGAAATGCACTTTTGACATCCATTTGGAACAATGTAAATTCTGTCTCACCTCTTTTTACCCCCATAAAGAATATGATATGTGTGTGGATGAGGGTTAAAAGAGTTTCTCCAAATAAAGTGACAAACTTGAGCAGGGATATTTATTGTTCAGAGTCGCCATTTGGAATTGATTTTTGGGTGTTCCAAGTCACCTTTTGTTTGAATCACTAGTCAAAGGAAGGTTTTATTTTTTTATTATTGGTATGTGAAAACAAAGTCCGGTAACGAATTCTATTGACCTGGGAGAAGGTGCAAAGCATTCCTCGAGTCCCATAGTTCTAGCACGGTCGCTTTTATTGTCTAAAATTGGATGGAGCTAATTTTGGATAAAATGTGCTTTATTTAATTTTCATATTTGCCTGTGTCCTCTTTTATTTTTGATGACTTCATTAATCTCAAACTAGGACGAGTATCCCCGATCATAGCTTACACTAACCAAGACGAGTATCCCCGACCTTAGCTCGTCTGCCGCACCTAAGAGTGGAGCCTATTCGAAGTTAATTAAAATAAGAATTTTTAATTAATTGATGAAATCGGAACACGACGTATCCTCATGACCTTGCCATTTTATTTATATACTTATTACAAAGCGAGCCTTCCTAACATCAGTTAAGAAAAAATGATTTATCTTTGTTAAACCTATTTTTAAAGATTAGATCATTAAAAGGTAGGCCTCTTAGTAGCGTGAAGGTAGCGACCATGTATGGATATTTAGTTTATATTGGGCCTACCCACACCAATTAAGGCATTATGACTATTTTATTAGAGTTGTAAGAATATGTCAATGAAAAGAAAATGAGGAAAGATGAAGCATCTAAATGGATTTCAATTCGTTATTTAATAAGAATGTAATGCCCAATAAGAAACGTAACTCCTATATTTTGTCATAAATCTTATCAATATGTACTCTCAAATTCCATAAAGAAACGATGCAACAGTTGTTTCCACATTAGTAAAAGTAAGAACTTTAACTTTGGTAAGTCTAATTACAATAAAATGATATCAAATGGATCCACCAAAAAAACGTGACCATGAATGAGATTAATGGACTATCAATTCTTCATTTTAAACCTTAATATTCTGCAAGTTCTTTCCATCTTCTCACTTAAAACACACTTAATAATGATAACAATAAATCATAGACATGCTTAGACAAAAATACAACAGAGAACTTAAGCCAAGGAGGCAAGAACAACTTAAACAAAGCAACGATGGACTAATTACCTAACACAAACAAAATAGCAGAGAACTTCATGGCTAAACTTTCAGTGTTTTACAAAGCAAAATAAGAAGCAACTGAAGAATACAAGAAAAGGACCTTAAAACTGAAGTTACACATTATAGATCTAATAACCGATTAAACTTTAACACTTGAGCGCAAAATGTTCGACAGCTATGTCGAGATTTGGATTAAAAAAAAGGACCCAAATCTATCCATAATGATCAGACCTACGAGATCTTTATCTTTTCAGCAACTAAAATATGCTAGCGGAATTACAAACTGTAGGCTCGAAAAATGGATAGCATGTCGAATGTTTATCCAATCCAATAAAGCGCATCAAACATGTATGAAGAGCTAAAATGATCCTTATCCTCAATCAATCACTATAAAAGTTGCATTACAAAATTTAAAGATTACCTGAAGAGCAGAAAATAATATAACAGTGAAAACGAGCAGAAACAGCAGAAGCAGCAATAGGAACAGCAATGAAATCCGCAGTGTTAAAGCAGCCCAGAAATCTTAAAAAACCAGTGATTTTTCAAAAGAAGGAACTCAGAAACAAACTACATGCAGAGGTAATTACAACTATACTTGATAATTTATATCTTTGTGATTTCTACGACTATTATGCCTGCTTAGTTCATATTAAATCATGTTATTTATAAATGTTGACCCTAGTAAGTATCACGGCTACCTCTCGTCACTACTTCTTCGAGATTAGGCAGGATACTCACTGAGTACATATCTGTTTATGTACTCATACTACGCTTCTGTACTTAATTGTACAGGCTCTGAGGCAGGTGCATCTGGGTATTCATCCGGAGCTCATCCCTGACGTGTATTTAGCGTGCATTTCTCGGTGAGCTGATTTCCTTGACGTATCTCTCTGGCAGCACCTTGGAGTTCCTCTTTTCTTTTGCTACGTCTGTGTTACTTTTCTTCAGACAGTAGGGTATACTTGTACTTTCTTTTGGATACTCGTTTTATTAGATGCCTGTAGACCTGTGAAGCCAGTTCCTGGCATGCACATGTAGTGGATATTCTATTTTGTTGAGTTGTAATTATTAGTGTTGATTACTATATTACTCACTTTTGGTTGTCTAAGTCACTTGTTTACTTCGAAATTTTGAATCTAAAAGAAAACCTCTCAATTATGAAAAATTATTTTAGGAGTTAAAAAGGGAATCACTGGTAAATTAGGGCTGGCTTGCCTGATATCGGTGTTGGGCGCCATCGCAACCTAAATTGAGATTTGGGTCGTGACAATAAGTTTCCTTGAGACTTACTACAATACAATAAATTAACATCATAACCAATTATATTCCTCCAAAATAGTAATAATTGGCTCTTCTAGAGCTATCAATTAATTTTGTACTATCACATATTATCAACATCCATATGGTGAATATCTCTTTCAAATAGAAAGTTATACCATTAAAGTCATGGTCAAAATCATTATAGGCAAGATATGTTGCTTCTGTTAATTTTTGCCATGTAATAATCGCATTAACATAATATTTTGGCTAATCACAATAAGTACGTGATCAATGATCATTCATGCCATAATAATGAAATTATTTTCTTATTTCGTCTCAAACCTCCTTTTAGAGGTGAGTGTGGTATATCCATTACCACTAGCACGACATATTCTTCAAAGAATGAATATGTATTCATAAATCAGATGTTGTAACATTCACATCACGAATGGACCATAATCATTTATATGTGTTTTACAAAATCTCATGTCAAATCGATGACAAATATTACTTTCAAAGAGTGAAAGATTATCTGGAGAATTCTTATTATTCTCATTATCACAAATATGACTATTATAATTTCATCTATTGTCACGTCCACATCCATTGATACTTTTATGGTAATAATTTATCTTCTTTCAGACTTATCACATATTGCTATCACATTCTCTTAAGGGGAATGAGAATGAAGCAAATTCAATGGGATGAGTTTCCGCTTCTTTGCCCACAATCATACATGAATTTGATTATGTCAAGGCATAGAAATTTAACCACTTCGGGTGGTTATAATTTCTTGCAAACTTTATAAGAGTTATAATCAAAGTTTATTGTCTTCGCTTGTATTTAAAATCAAATTATAGAATTTAAAAGAAAAAATAAAGTAAAATCCTTACCTTAAATCCAGAATTTAATCACGAAGGAAGTTCATGGAACAACTGACAATCATTATGCTCAATCCCAAAGCTTCTACTCAATTGGTTAGAGTCTCGTGCTGATAACGTGTTATGAAACAATAAAAGAAGAAGAAAAATATTGTAGAGAAAGAGGGAGAGGGAAATTCGTATTAAATTTTGGGATAAATTCCAATGGAACAAGACCCTCTATTTATAGGGAAGACCAAGTAAAATCCCTAAGACCTCTCTAAAAAATAATATAGACATTCACCTTAAATAGAATTCTATTTATAACAAAGTAATTATTATATTTAAGTTCACATTCTTTCGGTTATTTTCTTACAGTTACTGATAATTTGGATTCAAGATTTTTGAGATTTAAATTTGGATCTATAGAACTTTGGCTATTCCAGAAGACTTTATAAAAAAAATCTAAGATAGTGATTGGATTCCTTTATTTCCATTTCAAGTCTATTTTTTCTTTCTTGGTTTACTTCGTAATTTAAGTGAAAGTTGCAATCATTAGCGTTTGGATATTTGTTATTTTTTGTCAGAAATGAAAATAGAGGTGGGTTTGGGGAATATGTAGTGGAATGATGAGGATAAAACAAAAGCTTTAGATTGCTTAATGTCCATTTCTGTTTCATACAATGTTCTTTAATGACAATGGAATGAGAATCTGCAGATTGAGAGGGACTTCGACTTTGGAACAGTTATGTATCGAGTGAGAGTTTTAGAATTTCTTTTGGTGAAAAGACAAAGTGTCCTTACATTTAATGAGATGATAGTAAATAATAAGGGTAATTTAGAGAATCAAAAGATGCATACAATGCCAACCTACTACCATATATATATATATATTATATTAAAAGCACGAAGACCCTTAGCGAGATGTCGTTCTTCCTTTTTATCCCTTTTTAAAATAGAGTTTACATTAAATAAAATAGTCATTTGACATGAAATTAACTAAATATAGGTTATTAGATATTTCCTTATTTGAATTATTTAATTTAAGATGTCCTAATATATTTAGAACTTTTGAAGATTTACTAAAATTATCAAAATTTGACTTTTTTCCTTTTTCTACATCTTTTTAACAAAGGAAATAGTATCTTGGATTAAATTAATAGTTAGGCATTTGTATTCCAACTTTAATTCTCAAAATTGCGTAAGAAGTAAAATCTATCTATTTTTGTTGTGAGAAACTTTAATTTTGCTTCTTATCAAGCAGTAAAAGAAAAAAGAGCCTTTAAAACTTTCTCTTCCTACCATAGCAAAACAAAATTATATTGTTAGTTTGATCCTTTGAAATATGTTCATTAATCTTATTTCTTTTATGTCAAAGTATCAAAATATTTGTTTTACGAAAAATCAAAATATCCTAAACGTAAATAAAAAATTACTTTTTCAAGAAGGGGCGGAATTATCCTCAATGTATTTAGCAATTTTTAATTTAAAAAAAGACATATACTGAGAGTAATTACAACTTTGTCTAAACTATGAAATATACTTACGACAAGTAAAAAAAATATCCAAAGAAGTTTAAAGAAAAATAGAACACTTCTAATTTCCTCATGCAAATGAAAGAATAAAAACATGCATTCCTAAAATTCATACATAAATAAATGAGAAAAATATGTTTTCAAAAAAGAAGAATTAACCCAAGTAGTTGCTCACCCAACCACATAAATAAAAAATAACCAATGAAGATATAATATATGCACAATTTATGCATTATATATGTATAATTATGTATATCCAATGTATAATCTATGTTTATGGCTAGAAAAAGTAAACAATGAATATGACCATCTATTTGTGTAAAGATCCCTTCAAAAAATAATTAGATTTTGATCATTTCCTAAATTTAAGCTAAATAAAAATATTGCTAAACAAGTAATAAAATTGTAAATAAGGAGTAAATAATTTATTAAAAAGGAAATTCTAATTAACTACTTTTGTTATGGAATTTTTGAGAACATTGCTCTTTGTTAAAAAAAATTATGAGTCTTTTCTTAACCCTTTTGTATTTACGTTTTAAATTTTTAATATGTTATGTTTTTACTTTGAATACAACCTAAGTTCTTCTTAAAAAGTGTCAAGGTTCATGTTAATTAGATGTAAGAAATGAACCATCCTTACTTTTTTATAAAATTTTATTTAACATTAATATGTGTTTACCTTGAAAATGGTATTAACAATTATATTTGATTTGTGATTCTAAAAATATGTGATTTATTTTAATACTAATTGATAATCAAGAAATAACGAGTGTGAATAAGGAGAATGAGATAAGCAAACCAAAGTAGGCACAAGATTAGGGCATCGAGCTCGTTGGAATCGGGGCCTCGGGGTCCGATAATAGCAATAAATGAAGAACGCTAAAGTAAAGAACAATAAATCTGTGAGACAGTGTTGAGCACGAAAAGAATGTAGAATGTTGTATTGCAGTAAATGTTCCTGTATGTTACAAAATGATAGGGGTCCCCTTTATATAGGAGGGGTGGGTCCCAACATAGTACATGTATAATTATGACAGAGAAAAGCTATTGGTACAGTTGTATAATGTCCTTGTACGGACTTGTACGACCTTTGCATATCTCATCAGTTCTAACCACGTGCTCTTGGAAAATTCCCTCATTTCCATGACGGTCGTCGATTTTGCTCAAATTCGAGGTAAGCCCATGATGGCCTTCGATATACCTTCTCGAGGCATGCACCTCGAGGTCAAACTTCATATTCTACTTCGACCCCCCTCGAGGTCGGGCTTGGCATGCTTCAGAGACCTCAATATCGGAGTCCCCTATATCGACCGTATACAGATAGTCCCCACGTTTCTTAGCATGGAATGATAAGAAACGATTTGAATTCTTTGACTCTTCGATGTCCCTATCATGACGTCAGTCACGTGAAGTCAGTGATTGTTGTGATAGAAAGCATGCGCAAGAGTCACGCCTGCACGATTCGCGAAAGGGTATAGTTCAAAAATGGTGTTTGGCCGTCCTTTCACCTTCTCCAATACTCATAACTCACGCCTACAAATACCCAATCCTTCCTTCCTTGAACCTTTACTTTTCACAATATCTTCAGAGTTCTAACAACTCTTTCGCTTTCTTCCCTCCCGTGTTCATCTTTCAATCAATTTATTCCTCTTCTTCTAAAATTTTTGCAGCAAGCATGACAAAGACTTCAAAGACTGTTCCGCAGAAGGAAGAAACCTCTTCACCGTCATGCTCGTCTAAGAGCAAAGCAGTAGTGCCTCCTCGTACTGAGGAGTGCATCCCAGGACCTTGTGAAACGTCTTCCGATTTCAAAGTCGACAAACCTTCTTCGAAACCGGGGCAATGTGAACCCATGTCCTGATACATCAGCCTGGTAACTGACACTGAGAAAGTGAAGGCTGACTGCTGCTGGAGGGAGGCGGTACAAGTGGAGATCCCTTCTCGTGAGGAATACATAACAACACACAAAGCCAGTTTCCTTAGTGTGTATACATATCCTTTTACCCTAGGTCCGGTAGAACCCTCTTCGCCATCGATAGACCCTGTAATCTTGGATTTCTGCAGGCAATACCGGGTGACACTCGGCCAAATCTATCCATCATTCTGGCGCATTGTTTACATGATTAGGTATTTTTGGAACATGGTCGAGGGGATGCCTTTTACCCTCGACCATCTGATTAGAATGTACAGGACCCGACTTTATTGAGGCGGCCTGATTAAGCTTCAACGCCCGTCTTCGAAGGTCCTCTTTACCAGCATCGACGATGACAAGGATAGAGGGTGGATGAGCCACTTTGTCCGAGTTAGGACCTCGTATCTAATCCCTGCTGAAAGGATGTCATTCCCCGAGGAATGGAATATGAATCGTAAGTGAACATGTTAATTGAGTATTTTATCTTTCTTTTAGACCATCTTTCCTTCGAACTAACTTCCTTTGATGAAGCAACTATCGAGTGGTATCCCGGCGTGGTCAAGAATCTCCCGGGCTGGGTTTGTAATCTTGATTCGACCTGCCCATATGCTAAGCGCGTGTGGCGTGATCTGGCCAGGACTCGATGGGAGGCCAAAAACCATGGTGAGGTTTTACTTCCGTCGTACTTGAACTCCCTGAAGAAGATATCCCTTGAATGTATACTCACTTTTTGTGTTTATATTTTGTGCTTGTGTAGGCCTAGGATAGGCCATTTTGATGAGGGACCCCCCGTCCGGGGAATCAGGTACCTCAAAATCCATTAAGGAAAAGAAGAGAAAAGGGAGATCACTGACCGAGTTCCCGAAGCCGAAGAAGGCTAAAGTTCACAAGTCTAAGGTCGATTCAGCGGCCTTAACTCAAGAAGTGGTAGAGGGCCTTCGAGCTGAGGGCGAAGAGAGAGATGACTGCCCGCTAGTACTCAGGGGAAGAGGAAGCACGACTGCTTCGAAGCTTGCTGAGCCGACGGCTGTAGAGCCGAAGGCTTTTGAACAAAAGGTTGCTGATGCTTCCCCACCTCAAGATGAAGAGATCCTCGAGGGTGGGTCAGATGAATTCCTTGAGCCGGTCGACAGCCAAAACATTTCCCGAGCCGAGGGGTATTCGACAGATGAACTCGAGGAGCCTAGTTCTGAAGATCCCCACAGGCAAGAGGAGGCCTGATGCGAGGCTAGAATTCATGGTTTAACATGTTATATGCCCTACATTTTATGTGCGTTAATGATAAAAATACACTTTTTATGTGCATACATCGAAAATACACTCAAGAGGCGAGGAGGAGTGCACCGGGCTATAGTCGGGCGCCAGAGCCCAAATGCCTGACCCTGCCTGGCATTAGCCAAGCGTTAGAGCTGAAATGCCAGCCTTATCCTGGCGTTAGCCAGGCGCCAGGGCCCAAACGCCAGGCCCCTGTTCCGGCTAAATTCGAGTTTTTGAAGAGTTTAAGTGTCTCCCGGTTGGAATAGAAGTCTCCTACACGTTTAGGGTTTATCCCAAACATATAAATAGACCCCAAAAACACAACTTGAAGGGGATTCAAAGAGAGGACATCATCAAAGTGAAGAAAAATCTGTGGATTACTACTCAGCAAAGCAAAAACATTGATTTTTATCTCCTTAGTTCATTACTCTGTAATTCAATTATGCAAGTTATTTTAGATTTGATATTTATGAATATGAGTAGCTAACTTTCTTAATCTAGGGTTTTGGTGGAACCCGTTGGTGGACCAACTTATGATGATATTAATGTAGTTTGGTTGATTGTTCATCTCTATTTGTTCAACTACGTTCTTATTGTAGCTAATTGAATGGCCATCAATTAGTTGTGCCTAATTAGTGTGTATCTACTTGAGAGAGAGTGCATATTTAGGTAATTGTTTGAACAACACCACTCCCAGAGTATAGACGAAAGTCATAACCGAGGGTTTAGAGGTTGGATTAGAGATAACGATACCTCGGGTGCAATCTAAAGTGAACTGTAATGCAATCTAGCTAGCGTAACTTGAGAGAGTGCGTCTAGTAAATTATCATAATTACTTGAGAGAGATTTATGGTAGATAGAGTGTTCATGATTGATAGAGACAACTAATCAAACTATAAGAAGTATCCGAGAAGTAAGTTCACCAACGGGGGAAACCACAACCTTTGACCTTTATCATCATTGTTTACAACACATTGTTAGTAAACTTTAGTTTTAATCTTTAGTATTAGTAATTTAAATAANTGATCAAATTTTGGCGCCGTTGCCGGGGAATTAACGGTATTATCAATTGAGTTGGAAGAAATACAAAATTCTGAAATATAGTCAATTTTCTTTAAAAATTCTCATTTTTATATTGAAAGTTTAACGTTTGCTAACGTGTTGCTGGTGCGTGCCTAGAAACTCATCAAGGACTGGTGAAGTCGTTGAACCCTTATCAGACGCCGAGAAAGTTTTCAAGGCCATAAACCGGACCAACCGGAAAAGCAAATATCAACTTACAGTCGGAACAATCATGGGGATGACGTGGTAGACCCAGTCGCTCACATAGGGGCAGAGGCTCCCCTATATGACTGGGCACAACTTACAGCTGAGAATTTGGCCACAGCGATACTGGTTCCGCAGATACAGGATGAGTCCTTTCAGATAACAAATAATATGCTGCACTTATTACAGAACAAAGGGCTATTCTCAGGGTCATACATTGAAGACCCCCAACAACACTTGAAAAACTTCCTGTCAATCTGCAAAACACAGAGGCAGCCTAACGTCACTCAGGAGGCAATAAAACTGTTGTTGTTTCCATTCTCAGTGACTGGTGCTGCCCAAACTTGGCTTAACTCACTCCCCATCAATTCCATTACCACATGGGAGGAGTTAGTCAAACAGTTCGTGAACAAGTTTCACCCACCCAACAAGACTGCTCAACAAATTGATGAAATCTTGAGCTTTAGACAGAAACCAGTTGAAACATTGCAAGAGACATGGGAAAGATTTAAGAGTATGCTGGTTATCTGTCCACATCATGGCATTCCTGAGCAAATGTTGGGGCAGCGTTTTTACATGGGTTTGGCTGATACTGTGAAAGCAAATGTTGATGCTTCAGCTGGTGGAGCATTCCTGAGCAAATCGTGGAGAGAGAGCCAAATCTTACTTGATAAAATGGCACAGAATTCAGGATGGACAACAAGGAATGCACCTATTACTCCTGTAGTTCATTCAGTGCCATTTGATCCATCTAATACTATTGCAGAGAACGTGGCCACCTTGATAACACAAATGAGTATACTTACTAAGAAGGTGGAGGAATCAGGACAAAAAAAGCAAGTAAACATCGTAGACACAACCAATAGGGGATTATGCACATCATGCATTAGTCAACCACTAGGTAACCACTGGAATGCAGAATGTGATAACCCTCCTTATCCAGAAAATATGAATTATGTGACAAATTATGAACGTCCGAGACAAGGGGGGCAGAACTGGGGTCAACAAGTTCAACCATATAGGCGACCTCACCAACAGCAAAATAGTGGAATTATGGGCTCCATGAAACCACAAGGCAATGCAGCACCATATCAGAGACCGCACGGTTATAACTATCAGAATCAGCAACAATCATACTACCCTCCTCAGCATCAACATGGGGAAGGCAAGAAGATGGGTTTTTGCGGTTGGAATCTATGATGCAGCAGGTGATTGGGTGAAATACCAAAATCAGTGAGAGAGTAGATGCACATGATGCAGCTATTAAAAATATTGAAGGACAACTGGGGAAGATTTCAAATGCAGTTAACAATCGTCCTCATGGAACTTTACCTGCTGATACTCAGGTGAACCCAAGGGACCAAGGCCCAAAACAGTTAATCGCAGTGACCCTCTACAATGGCAGAGACCTGGACCTAGAACAAGAAAGGAGGCATGAAAATAGACAGACAAACATACGGGTACAGGTACCTAATGAAATTGATGACTCTATCCCATTGAGTAAGGGTACAGTGCAACCAGCGGAAAGAGAAGTTAATAAGCAAGGTGAAGCTGAGAAAGAACTTGAGGAAATCCCATAGCCAGCAGTTGAGGTGAAAGTGGAAAAGGAAAAAGAACAGATAACAGAAAAGAAAAGAGCACCAGCTCCATTCCCCCAAAGGTTAGCAAAATATCAGAAGGATGAGCAGTATAAGAAATTCTTGGACATGCTAAAACAGATACAGGTAAATATTCCATTGATAGATGCATTGAAGGAAATGCCTGGCTATGCTAAAATGATGAAGGACTTAATGTCCAGAAAATTTGATTTCCAAGACCTGGCTACTGTCACTCTTACTCAGACTTGTAGTGCAGTGGTGACACGTCCTATTGCTGAAAAGTTGGCTGACCCAGGGAGTTTTACAATTCCTTGTACTATTGGCAACTTCTCTTTCGCCAAAGCCCTATGTGACTTGGGAGCCAGCATTAATCTGATGCCACTGGCTATATATAAAAGACTGGGGATTGGTAGAGCCAGGCCTACTTCTATGATGCTGCAACTCGCTGATAGGACGGTAAAGAGACCGTCGGTTATTCTAGACGATGTGTTAGTACAAGTGGGGAAATTTGTATTCCCTGCTGACTTTGTGATCCTAGACTGCCGAGTAGATGAGGAAATTCCCATAATCTTGGGAAGGCCATTTTTGGCCACAGGCAGAGCACTCATCGATTGTGAAACTGGTGAGCTTAAGATGAGGCTCAATGATGTAGAAATCACATTCAACGTGCAGAAGTCTATGAGGCGACCAGGTGAGTTCGCTAACTGCTCTCTTATTGATGCCGTGAACGTGATACTGGAAGAAGATGACGCAGCCTTAACTGTTGGGGACCCTTTGGCTGCATGTTTGATGAACTTAGATGATATGAACTGTGAGGAACTAGCAGAATGGGTATTATCATTGGAAGGAAAAGGGACATGGTCGAGGGTTCCTGAAATTGAACCACTACACTTGGAAAAGAGAGAGAACCCACCAGCCAAGCCCTCAGTTGAAGTACCACCCAAGTTAGAGCTGAAGCCTTTACCAGCGCACCTCAGGTATGCATTTCTTGGACCTAACTCTACATTATTATAATATCATTTGGGTTGTTAGATGTGCAGGAACAACAACTATTACAGGTACTTTCTGAATGCAAGACTGCCATTGGCTGGACGATGGAAGACATCAAAGGGATCAGCCCATCTTATTGCATGCATAAAATTCTCTTGGAAGAGGGGCACAAACCTTCTAGGGAACACCAAAGACGGTTAAACCCAAATATGAAGGAAGTGGTAAAGAAAGAAGTGATAAAGTGGTTAGATGCGGGAATCATTTTCCCTATCTCCGATAGCAGCTGGGTTAGCCCAGTACAATGTATACTGGGCTAAGAAATGATAAAAAAGAGTTGATATCCACTAGAAGTGTTACGGGTTGGAGAATATGCATGGATTATAGAAAGCTAAACCTTGCCACTCGAAAAGACCATTTCCCACTTCCCTTCATTGATCAAATGCTCGACCGGTTAGCAGGAAAATCTCACTTCTGTTTCCTTGACGGGTATTCGGGGTACAACCAGATTTCTATTGCCCCAGAGGATAGAGAAAAGACCTCTTTCACATGCCCATATGGGATATTTGCTTTCAGAAGAATGCCATTTGGCCTCTGCAATGCACCTGCAACATTCCAACGGTGCATGATGGCCATTTTCACAGACATGGTGGAGGATATTATGGAGGTCTTCATGGACGATTTCTCAGTGGTGGGAAATTCGTTTGATGAATACCTAGAAAATTTGAACCGTATCCTAAAAAGGTGTATTGAAACAAATCTAGTGCTAAATTGGGAGAAGTGCCACTTCATGGTACAAGAAGGAATTGTCTTGGGACATTTGGTCTCAAGTAAAGGTATTCAAGTGGATAAAGCTAAGGTAGAAGTGATTGAAAAACTCCCTCCACCCACGTCAGTCAAAGCTATTCGTAGCTTCCTGGGACATGCCGGATTCTACCGCCGATTCATCAA
>ML371345.1:0-36211 GCA_005239525.1 Nicotiana knightiana | reverse complement strand
GATAAGGTAATGCACCCAATTTACTACGCAAGTAGGACATTGAGTGGAGCTCAGCTGAACTACACGGTAACAGAAAAATAAATGTTGGTTGTAGTATTTGCATTTGACAAATTCAGGTCCTACCTGATCGTGTCAAAAGTGATCGTGTACACTGATCACGCAGCCATTAGGTACTTGGTTGAGAAAAGAGAACCTAAGCCACGTTTAATTCGTTGGGTGCTGCTTTTGCAAGAATTTGACTTGGAAATTCATGATCGTAAGGGAACGGAGAACCAAATCGCTGATCATTTATCACGCATCGAAGGTGCTAAACATGCACCTGAGGCTGAGGATATTCTAGAAACCTTTCCAGATGAGCAGTTGCTGGCCACAAATGTGAGAGAGGTGCCATGGTATGCAAACATTGCTAATTACCTGACATGCGGCATTGACCCTTATGAGCTCTCCGCTTTACAAAAGAAAAGATTCTATCGTGATAGTCGTAACTACTATTGGGATGAACCTTATTTGTTTAAAATTTGCATAGATAACATGATCCGGAGGTGCGTCCCCGAGATAGAACAATGTGCTATTTTGCAGGCTTGTCACGCATCTCCTTATGGAGTACATTTTGGAGGAGTCCGAACAGCAGCTAAAGTGTTGGAGGCCGGGTTTTATTGGCCCACTGTGTTCAGAGATGCCCATCAATGGGTGAAAGGCTACAATGAATGCCAAAGGACGGGGAACATATCTCGTCATCATGAAATGCCAATGAATCTAATATANAAATGGGTAGAAGCGGCAGCATTCCCCACCAATGATGCAAAAGTGGTGGTGGGGTTCTTAAAGAAGAATATATTCACCCGCTTTGGGACACCAAGGGCCATTATAAGTGATGGAGGCACGCATTTCTGCAATCGTGTTTTCAAAAATTTATCGGCTAAATATGACGTACGTCATAAGGTAGCAACCCCATATCACCCCCAAACTAGCGGGCAGGTTGAGGTATCAAACCGGGAAATAAAGAGTGTACTAACCAAAACTGTTGACGCCACAAGAACTGACTGGGCGAAGAAACTTGATGATTCCCTTTGGGCTTATAGAACCGCATTTAAAACACCAATCGGTATGTCTCCATACAAGTTGGTATTTGGCAAGGCCTGTCACTTGCCCGTCGAACTAGAACATCGAGCCTAGTGGGCATTGAAGCAGCTGAATCTGGATTTCGATACTGCTGGAGAAAATCGGATCTCAGAATTAGAAGAATTCAGAAGCCAAGCATTTGAAAGCACTAGGTTGTATAAGGAACGAATGAAGAGAATTGACGATAAAAATATTGTGGACCGGGATTTCAGACCAAGAGACAAGGTATTACTGTATAATTCAAGATTAAGAATGTTTCGGGGTAAGCTCAAGACCCGATGGTCTGGCCCGTTTAAAGTGGTCAATGTATTTCCTTATGGTGCTGTGGAGATTAGTGCTGAAAATGAGTCTAATACTTTCAAGGTCAATGGACAGAGATTAAAAAGATATGTAGGAATGACTGAAGCCAATATGTTGGCTATTGTGCACCTGGGTGAACCTAATACACCAGACAATCCTTAAATAGCTTTTATGTTGCGTCGTGCCGCAACGTTAAATCAGGCGCTTCATAAGAGGCAACCTGTTGATTTGTTGTAATAGTCGTGCCACGACCTTAAATAAGGCGCTTGTTGGGAGGCAACCCAATGCTTAGTAAATATTAGATTAGCTAGAAGTATCTTAGTGTAATTGTAGGTACTAACGAGCTTGCAGGTGAATTCGGATGAATGGAGGAGTGTATTAGCATGACGGAAGGTGGGAATATGGCTGGTGTTAAGAGCCAAACGCCTGGGTAACGCCAGGGAAAGGTTGGCGATAAGGGGCTAACGTCTGGCTAACGCCAGGGAAAGGCTGGCGATAAGGGGCTAACGCCAGGGGTAGGCTGGCGTTATGGGGTTAACGCTTGGCTAACGCCAGGGTGCCCAGGCTTTTTGATTAAAATGCACGAGTATCGCCAGGTAAGTTCACTTTTCCGATTTTCTTCATCTTACCACTCTCTCTCAAGAAGTTTTCACTCTCAAGCACACACCTAAACACTGGTTGTCTCCCATACCCACATCAAATCACAAAGTTTGACACACTCATCTTCACTTCGTAAAAATCACAGCACTTTTAACACCCCATTATCACCCACCACACACACAAGATCTGCACAGGGTAGAATTCGTGGTACACTTCATCCGGCTACCACACATCAATACGTGAGGTATGATTCTAACCCTATGCTTTATTCACTCGAATTTAAGCTGTTAAATCGTTTATCTTTGATTTCATGAAGAAGTTTTATGGGTTTATGACGTTCTTGAAATGTGTTGTACGGTGTTATGCACCCCAAGTCCCGAAACCCTTTAGGAATGAGCTGAGATGGTGAAATTAAGTGGTATTATGGAAACCCAAAGTGATTTGGGAACATGAGGCAGTCCCTCAAGTCCATACGAGCTCCCATGGCAATTGTGCCAGCCAAGTGCTCGATGTAATGCCTCAATGGCGATACATGTCCCATATGGAGCCCGAGTCTCCGGGAAAAACACCATTGGTGCCTTACATTTTGAATTCCATGAAATTTTAAATGAAAAACGGCTCACGAGAAGCTATTAGGTAGCGATGTGCATGAATTGTCATAAACTTGCCGAGGTGAAGTCTTAGTAACCTTCGCAAAGCGCAAAAACAGAAAGTATATACTTGGTGACACTAATTCATTACTGATATATTGTGCTGGTAAAACAATGTTTTCCAGAAAAGCCACCGACAAGGGAAAGGCCACATCTTCAGCCCCGCCGAAAACCAAATCAAAACCCCCACCAGCTCAAAAGAAAAGAAAAGGAGGAGATGTTACTTCTAGCATGACTGGTGAGGAAGCAGTAGTTGTTGTGGCTGTTATGAAGCAGCAACTCGTTGGTCAAAGAGAATATGGTGTCAACAGCATACCACCACACTCTAGGAAATGGTATGCTCGTTGCAAACCCAAGCATGTCCACCCGGAAGGAGCTATCAGCGAGGGTCCTCTTAGAACTAAATTCCCAGCAATTTGGAGGAGTATCTATGAATTGGGTCTGGGATATGTGTTCAAACACCATGGCAACATCAACCTCAATTTAGTCCGGGAATTCTATGCAGGGTTTGACCCTAAGGACAAGGAAGAATTGGTGCCAATTCGTGGGCACTTGGTGGATTTCTCGGCCAAGGCCATATGTGATTTCTTAGGAGCACCAAATGTTCCGGTGGAGCCTCTAGAGCAATTTATCCGCCATCCTAACTATAGAGAAGTGAGGAATACACTTTGTGGGGTTGATTCCAAGGCTACCTGGATTCAGGATAGATCCACTAATCGTCATAAAAGGTTTCCCAAGAAGAAGATGAAGGCTGAAACACATGTATGGCTGAAACTGATTAATGCACGGATACTACCGTGCACCCATGACACCTTAATCACCCGAGAGAGGATTTGTGTGATCTACTTCTTAATGACTGGGCAGCAAATGAATGTGGGTCATCTGATTCGCTACCAAATGGGGTTGGTGCGTGCCAATAATAGAATTGATCGAATCCCTTTCCCGAATTTCCTGACTCAGTTCCTGCTAGATAGCAAGGTAGCGGTTGAGCCCGACTTTGACCACATCATTGATCAACAACTCACCCGGGAAACTGAAATCACTGGCTTAAGACTGCAAGAAGAGTCTTCCCTGACCAATGCTTAGCGATATGCCAGGGATGATAGCTTCATGGCCCATCTCTATGGGATGATGGATTTGCAGCTGCGCATAGGAGGTCGTCCAGCATCGGTTAATGAAAGGTAAGAGTTGGATCAGAGGTATTCGCTCAATGCTCATGCTCAGCAGATGATAGGACCAGGTGAGGGGTACAGGCTCCCAGATGATGAAGATATAAGCACGCCTGATGATTCTGATGCGGAGCTAATGCAATCAGATGAGGATGATAATGGAGAGGATGAGTTTGAAGAGGAATGGAGAGCGTCCGATGATGATGACGCTGAGTGACCAGGAAGTATCTTGCACTTTGATTAACTTTTTTCTTTGTATATATATGATGCACTGAGGATAGTGCATGAACTAAGTGTGGGGTGCTATATATATGTGTTGTGTGAATTGTGTTGCTTGTTGTTTTATTTCATTTATTTTTAGCTTTTATGTGCAGTGAAATGTTGTAGTTTGTTTGTTTTTAGCTTTTATTTTTTGTTTTATCGTCTTTAAAAAAAATTAGGAATATGTGGAATCTTCCTGACGATGGATCTCCTAGACAGTTTTCTTGAAGGGAGTAAGTCTAAAGAAAATACCAAAAAGATTTTTGTTTTAGGTAGTGTAGTAATTCCCCCTTGGTTTTTCTTTGGACCACGGTTCTTNCGAAAGTCATAACCGAGGGTTTAGAGGTTGGATTAGAGATAACGATACCTCGGGTGCAATCTAAAGTGAACTGTAATGCAATCTAGCTAGCGTAACTTGAGAGAGTGCGTCTAGTAAATTATCATAATTACTTGAGAGAGATTTATGGTAGATAGAGTGTTCATGATTGATAGAGACAACTAATCAAACTATAAGAAGTATCCGAGAAGTAAGTTCACCAACAGGGGAAACCATAACCTTAGACCTTTATCATCATTGTTTACAACACATTGTTAGTAATTGCTAGTTATTATTATTGTCAGTAGAATTAGTAAAACATCACCAATTTATATTAAAAAGTCTTGAGAGAATTGATTGAGTAAAAGTTGCATATTCTAAAGACTTGATTGATACGTAAATTCCCTATGGGATCGACTCTGGGCGTAATACCCCGGATTATATTTGCAACTCCCGTTTAGTATTTTATTAGACATAGTTGAGCGTGATCAAGGCCCCGACCGATCCAGCCGGTGGTGTTAATGTAGATGACCCTTCGCCAGGTCCGACATTCTCTCCTAGGGAAATACGGGATGCCCATAATATGAAGACCCCCAATACGGGGACATCCCTTAGGGTGAAGGATGTGTTCGAGGGATACTTTGTCGGGGTCGAAGATATCCCCGGCCTTAATGCCTCGCTCATTTTCGATGAGAAGGTAATACAGTTTTCTTATGTTGATTTTTGTGTTTGTTCAACATTAGCATTTAATGTATTAACTTGGTTTTTGAAGCTTAAGAAGAAAGATGACCTGATGCAGGAGAGGCTTAGAGTCAAGGATTGTAATAACCAAATTTTTTTTCTATATGCTTATTAAATTATGAGACTAGAAAATTGAGTTATTTTGTAGATATTGAAAAAGTACTAAGCTAGTAGAAAATAATTGATAATAATATATAAGATAGTGCAACAAATAAATAGTTAGTGGGCCTAATTTAGCGTTACATGTGTTAATTGGGTAATAAAATAAATGAGACAATAAGTATTATTGAATATGTAGACTAGGACCGTATTTTTTTTATGGCCTACATATTGAAGATTTAGGTTAAAGAGAAACATTAATGAGGTTTTGCATCATTAGCAGTTGATAGAAATTGAAAAGAAAAAAAGAAACAGAATTAATGTTCAGGTATATTAAATAGTTCATCTCAATTAATGTTTTCCTTGAACTTGGATAGAAAAGAATCATTTACTATACTTTATAGTAGTAGTACGAATTGAATTGGTAATATAATTTATCATGGCAGACACAATCATGAAGCATTGGGAATGAATATTTAATTTAATAAATGAAATCTTACACTGCAATATGGACAAAACCAGTTAGGATTGTTTTGGATCTTAATATTAGAATATTACATATACAGGGAATTAGTTATGAACTTTTGCAAACATATGTAGAATGACAAGTTATAATTTATGATTCTTTTGCAACAGCTACGTGATGATTGAAAAAAAATAATGAGTCAATGATAAGTTTTCAAAATCATGTCTAAGGTTGGAATGAGAATTTATATGTATCTAAGCCCTATTTGAATGTTAACATTAAAGCCATTTGTTTCAATTTTATTATTAAGTATAGAAAGATTTTTATTGTATCCCGTGGTTATGACAGTTTGGATTGGGATAATGGGATATATTACTATTAAGGTGTAAAAGAAAAATATAAAGCTATAGCTCTAAGCTTGAAAGTTAAAGGACATACAGATTTGATCCCGACTAATTTAATTAATATTATTAATAACATTTTGAATAGATTGAGGCCATAGAAGTCCGTTTGGTTGGTGTTCTAGACATTACAAGTTGGAGAAACTTCTCGCTAGCGAGGTAAGTGAGACTTTAAACTTTGGTACTTGCTTTTCTAAAACTCGTTTTGAAAATGTGCTTTCTCTGCCTGGTCCATGTGTTGGAACAAGCGTGCGCTTGGCAGAATTGGTGGTCTTAGACCAGCCACAAATATATTATTTTAATTGAAGTACAACAACAAAATGAAAATATTACTTTATAAGTTGTTTGATAGTTTGATACGGCTGTGCGCCATGGTGTTGAGTTTAATACGGCTGTGCGCCATGGTGTTGAGTTTGATATGGTTGTGCGCCATGATGTTGAGTTTGATACGGCTGTGCGCCATGATATTGGGGCATTGTATATGCCTTTGTATATCACCTGAGCATTGTGTATGCTTCATTGAGCATTGTGTATGCTCTGTTACATATTTGAAGCATTGTGGTGCCGTTGTGGAACCGTGCGTGTGTTGGCAAATTTCTTTCATTGCAATTATGATAAGCCCTTAGTGGGTGCTCTAGTTGGTTAATTCTTAAGAACTCTGTTGATACACATATACTGAGTTATTGTATAGTTATCATATTTACTATATCATTCCTGTTGTTGCGAGTTTGTATTTTCTAACACTTGTTCCAGAGGTATTTAAAGTGGCGGGTCGAGGATCTTACTGGATTATATTTACGTATAACTCACTCCTCACCTGCATCTCTATGCAGATACCATTGCGGGAGATAGAGCTAGTGGCTGACGAGTTTGCTGAGTGGATCCTATTGCTGAGGTGAGCCGCCGCATTATTCGTGGAGGCCGTTGTTTCAGCTATACCTATCTTATATATATATTATTTCTTTCGGGTTTGCATGCCCGTCACTTAAACTTTTATTACTCCATTAGATTATCCACATTCTTAGTATGCAATTTGGGTTCGAGATTTAGTATTTGAGTGCTCTTTAGATTATAAATAAAGTATGAGTTTGGTCGAATAATTATTTTATATTTAATAATATTTAATGCATTTAGGCTAGGACGTGTTTCTCTCAATTCTTACATAATAGGTTAAGAGTACAGGAATTGGTTCGCCTAGCGAGCAGTATTAGCTAGGTGCCAGTCACGTCTAGGGGGTAGTTTGGGACGTGACAAAGTTTGTATCAGAGCCTAGGCTTTAAGTCCCGGGTCATGGAGAAGTGTTTAGTAAAGTCTTGTTCATGGGTATGTAGGCGCCCATACTTATGATCTTGAGGCTACTAAGCATTTAGGACGTTTTCCCTTCTTTCATTCTTTGATCGTGCGTTGAGATAACTTGAGTTTGACTTTGGATTATTTCTTTCGCAGATGGCTAGGACACGCACACCCTCATCTGCTAGACGTGTGCTGGACGGGATACTTCCCGAGGTGGTGGTTGGGTTGGAGCTCATCAGACTAGAGCTCAGACTATTAGACAGGCTGCTCCTCAGCCTGAAGTTGTAAATACGGGTCAATCCCAAGCTACTATGCCAGATCGAGTGCAAGAACAAGGGCCTACTATTACCTTACCCACAGATGCAGTGGTGAGGTTGTTGAATGTGTTGGAGGTGTTAGTTCCTACTCAGGGTGGACTTCCGGCTCCCCAGACTACTTCGCAGGCACAAGCACAGGTTCAGCTGAATGTTGCAGCTCCTCAGATGGACCCTCAGCAGGTCGTTCAACCAGTTGCAAATACAGGGCAGTCTAAGGATCTTAAGAACTTCATGGATCTTAAGCCACCAGAGTTCGATGCTACACAGGCTTCTATTGAGCCCCAGAAATTCATTCAGCGTTGTGAGAAGATTTTATCTACTTTGGGGATGAAGGAGACTCGAGGGGTGGAATTTTTTACTTTTCTATTTTCAGGATCTGCAGTCATGGTGGAATTCAGTTCAAAGAGGTAGACGAACAGGGTTGCCACCTATTACTTGGTCAGAGTTTTCAGTTATGTTTATGGATAGGTTCGTTCCACTGAGCAAGCGGGATGACATGAGACGTCAGTTCGAGCAACTGCTCCAGGGCAGTATGACGGTTATAGAGTATGAGGCTGAGTTCACTGATTTAGCCAGTTATGCACCTTTTCTAGTTGCAGATGAGAATGAGAAGGTAAGGAGATTCATGGATGGGCTTGAGCATCGTTATCGGGGTCCTGTGGTTAGGGATGTTCGAGGTGGTTCGTACGAAGAGGTAGTGGATACTGCTCTCCGTTATGAGTCTTATCAAGAGAGGGACAGAACTGAGCGAGAAAGCAAAAGGGCTCGTAGCGGAGACGGGTTTAGTGGGGCTCCATCTGGGGGCAAGAGTGGTTTTAATCGCGGGAAATCCAGACCCACTCAGTCAGAGTCAGTGGTCCAGTCTTCTAGGAGTACTTATCCAACTAAACAGGGGCAGCAGCAGATACAGAGGAAGGAAAATGGCTCATATCATTCAGGTCAACATCCGAGGTGTTCGAGTTGTAGTAAAAATCACAGTGGTCGTTGTTTTGGAAAAGATGGGGCTTGTTTTACTTGTGGTCAAAAATGACATATTACTAAGTATTGTCCTAGAGGATATTCTGCTACTAGCCATGCTATTCCATAGTCGCAGAGAACATTTACAGGTACACAGACTTCGACTTAGCCAGCCAGAGCTGCGTCGCATGTTTCTCATGGACAGGGTCGGTAGGGTGCATAGACTACTCAAGGAGCGGGTGGGCCACCGAGATTCTTTGCTATGGCTAGACAGGATGCTGAGGCATCTAATGCAGTAGTCAGAGGTATTATCACTATCGGTTCTTATGGGGTTTATGCTCTTATTGATCGTGGTTCGTATTCATATGTATCTCCATCTTTTTCCATGTACTTAAAATGAGGAGAGTCTCTTAATGTGCCTTATATTGTGGTGACCCCAGTGGGGGAGTCTATATCTGTGGATAGAGTCTATAGAGACTGTGTGACATTTATTCAGGACAGGAACACTGTGGTGGATCTACTAGTGTTGCCTATGTCCGACTTTGATGTAATTATGGGTATGGATTGGTTAGCGTCATGTTATGCTTCAGTTGACTGTCATTCCAAGCTTATATGTTTTGATTTTCCTGGAGAACCATGTTTAGTATGGAAAGGCAGAACTCCTCTGACTCAGGGAAAAATAATATCCTATGTAAAAGCACGTCGAATGATTAATAATGGGAGTTTGGGTTTTATTGCTACCGTTCATGATACACACTTGGAGGATGTTACTATTGATAGTGTTTCAGTGGTTCGAGAATTTGCTGATGTGTTTCCAGAAGATTTACCTCGGCTGCCTCCGACAAGAGAAATTGAGTTCAGTATTGATTTAGTCCCAGCAACTCAACCTATCTCTATTCCTCCATACCGTATGGCTCCAGTGGAGTTGAGAGAACTAAAGGTTCAACTTCAAGAGCTACTTGATAAGGGATTGATCAGACCTAGTGTGTCGCCTTGGGGTGCACCTGTGTTATTTGTTAAAAAGAAAGATGGCACGATGAGAATGTGTATTGATTACAGGCAACTGAATAAGGTGACGATCAAGAATAAATATCTGTTGCCACAGATTGATGATCTATTCGACCAGCTACAGGGTGCAACTCACTTTTCAAAGATTGACCTGAGATCGGGTTACCATCAACTGATAATTAAGACCGAGGATATATCCAAGATAGCGTTTCAGACCAGGTACTGGCATTTTGAATTTTTGGTGATGTCCTTCGGGCTTAGTAATGCCCCCGCAGCATTTATGGACCTCATGAACCGGGTATTCAAGCCATTCTTAGATCATTTTGTGATTGTATTTATTGATGACACTTTGGTCTACTCTCGAAGTGAGCCAGAACATGAACAACACTTGAGAGTTGTACTACAGACACTTAGGGAGCAAAATCTTTATGCCAAGTTCTCAAAGTGTGAATTTTGGCTGGATACAGTTTCCTTTTTGGGACATGTGGTGTCACGAGATGGGATTCAAGTTGATCCAACGAAGATAGAGGCAGTTCGAGATTGGCCTCGGCCCACTACTCCTACTGAGATACGTATCTTCTTAGGCCTAGCCGGGTATTATAGAAGGTTTGTTGAGGGTTTCTTAAAGATAGCCACTCCATTGACTCGATTGACTCAGAAAGGTGTTGCATTTCAATGGTCAAATGAGTGTGAAGAAAGTTTCCAGAAGTTGAAGACTGCACTGACTACAGCTCCGATTTTGACACTACCTACAGGTGCAAGGGGTTTTACTATTTATTGTGATGCGTCTCTAATCGGTTTGGGTTGTGTTCTGATGCAGAATGGCAAGGTTGTAGCTTATGCTTCTCGGAAGCTAAAGAACCATGAAAAGAATTATCCAACTCATGACTTGGAATTGGTTGCGATCGTATTTGCACTTAAGATCTGGCGTCACTATCTTTATGGTTAGTCGTGTGAAATCTACACTGATCACAAGAGTCTGCAATATATATTCAAGCAAAGAGATCTGAATCTGAGGCAGAGACGGTGGTTAGAATTACTTAAAGATTACGATCTTACTATTTTATATCATCCTGGGAAGGCGAATGTGGTGACAGACACCTTGAGTAGAAAGTCTATGGGTAGCTTGGCCCGATTTACTGCTGAAGAACGGCCTATGGTTATGGATATTCAGACATTGGCCAATTGGGGGGTGCGTATTGACCATACATTCCCAGGAAGATTACTTGCGGGTTTGGTAGAACAATCATCCTTGGTTGGAATGGTCAAGTCTCTTCAATTTGAAGATCCCCACCTAGTTAGACTCCGAGATCGAGTGCAGAATGGTGGTGTTAATTCATTTTCTATTGATAATGAAGGCGTGTTACGGTGGCATGGTAGATTGTGCATCCCCATGGTGGGTGATGTAAAGCAGTTGATTCTTGAAGAGGCTCATAGCTCTCGTTACTCTATCCATCCAGGTTCTACTAAAATGTATCAAGACTTGCATAAATTATACTGGTGGAAAGGTATGAAGTATGATATCTTGAAACATGTGACTAGTTGCTTAAATTGTCAGCAGGTGAAATATGAACACCAAAATCCAGGCGGTGTGATGCAGAATTTAATTATCCCGGAGTGGAAGTGGGAAAGGATTACTATGGATTTTGTAGTTGGGTTGCCACATACTTTTAGAAAACATGATTCAGTATGGGTGATCGTGGACAGACTCACAAAGTCCGTGCATTTTATACCGATTCGAGTTACTCACACGGTAGAACAGTTAGCAAATATTTACCTCCGTGAAATAGTCCAACTTCATGGTGTGCCTATTTCTATAATATCAAATCGGGGTGCACAATTTACTGCTGAATTTTGAAAATCATTTCAGAAGTCTTTGGGTTCTCAGGTTGAGTTGAGCACAGCATTTCCATCCACAGACGGACGGATAGTCCGAGCGGGTTATTCAGATCTTAGAGGACATTCTTAGAGCTTGTGCAATTGATTTTGGTGGTCATTGGGATGATCAGTTGCCGCTAGCAGAGTTTGTTTATAATAACAGCTATCAGTCGAGTATACAGATGGCGCCGTTTGAAGCTTTATATGGTCGTAAATGTCGTACACCAGTTGGGTGGTTTGAACCTGGTGAAGCACAACTATTGGGTCCGGATTTGGTTCAACAAGCTTTGGAGAAAGTTGTATTGATACGAGAACGACTTCGGACAGCTCAAAGTAGACAAAAATCCGTATGAGATTTTAGATCGAATCGGGTCGGTGGCATATAAACTTTCCTTGCCTCCAAGGTTGTCTGCGGTTCATCCCGTATTTCATGTGTCTATGCTTAGAAGATATATTCGTGATGATAGTCATAAGATTCAGCCCGAGGATGTGGAGCTTGATGAGAACTTAACTTATGAAGAAGGTCCGATAGCTATTCTTGATAGGCAAGTGCGACAATTGAGGTCGAAAAAGGTTGCTTCAGTGAAAGTATTATGGCGCAACCATCCAACAGAGGAAGCTACGTGGGAGTCCGAAGTAGACATGCGAAGCAAGTACCCCCAGTTGTTTGAGATGTCAGGTACACTTTCTAACTCATTCGAGGACGAATGTTCTTCTTAGTGGGGGAGAATGTAATAACCCAATTTTTTTTTCTATATGCTTATTAAATTATGAAACTAGAAAATATAGTTATTTTGTAGATATTGAAAAAGTACTAAGCTAGTAGAAAATAATTGATAATAATATATAAGATAGTGCAACAAATAAATAGTTAGTGGGCCTAATTAAGCATTACATGTGTTAATTGGGTAATAAAATAAATGAGACAATAAGTATTATTGAAGATGTGGACTAGGACCGTATTTTTTTTTATGGCCTACATATTGAAGATTTAGGTTAAAGAGAAACATTAATGAGGTTTTGCGTCATTCGCAGTCGATAGAAATTGAAAAGAAAAAAAGAAACAGACGGGTCTTCGGTAAAGTTGAGGCCATAGTTCATCAACTCCAAATTTTGTATTCAGGTATATTAATAGTTCATCTCAATTAATATTTTCCTTGAACTTGGATAGAAAGAATTGTTTACTATACTTTATAGTAGTAGTAAGAATTGAATTGGTAAAATAATTTATCATGGCAGACACAATCATGAAGCATTGGGAATGAATATTTAATTTAATAAATGAAATCTTACACTTCAATATGGACAAAACCAGTTAGGATTGTTTTGGATCTTAATATTAGAATATTACATATACAGGGAACTAGTTATGAACTTTTGCACACATATGTAGAATGACAAGTTATAATTTATGATTCTTTTGCAACAGCTACGTGATGATTAAAAAAAAACAATGAGTCAGTGATAAGTTTTCAAAATCATGTCTAAGGTTGGAATGAGAATTTATCTGTATCTAATCCCTATTTGAATGTTAACATTAAAGCCATTTGTTTCAATTTTATTGTTAAGTATAGAAAGATTTTGATTGTATCCCGTGGTTATGATAGTTTGGATTGGGATAATGGGATATATTACTATTAAGGTGTAAAAGAAAAATATAAAGCTATAGCTCTAAGCTTGAAAGTTATAGGACATACAGATTTGATCCCGACTAATATAATTGATACTATTAATAACATTTTGAATAGATTGAGGCCATAGGAGTCCGTTTGGTTGGTGTTCTAGACGTTACAAGTTGGAGAAACTTCTTGCTAGCGAGGTAAGTGAGACTTTAAACTTTGGTACTTGCTTTTCTAAAACTCGTTTTGAAAATGTGCTTTCTATGCCTGGTCCATGTGTTGGGACAAGCGTGCGCTTGGCAGAATTGGTGGTCTTAGACCAGCCGCAAATATATTATTTTAACTGAAGTACAAGAAAAAAATAAAAATATTACGTTATAAGATGTTTGATAGTTTGATACGGCTGTGCGCCACGAGGTTGAGTTTAATACGGTTGTGCGCCATGGTGTTGAGTTTGATATGGCTGTGCGCCATGATGTTGAGTTTGATACGACTGTGCGCCATGATATTGGGGCATTGTGTATGCCTTTGTATATCACCTGAGCATTGTGTATGCTTCATTGAGCATTGTGTATGCTCTGTTACATATTTGAGGAAAAATATAAAGCTATAGATCTAAGCTTGAAAGTTAAAGGACATACAGATTTGATCCCGACTAATGTAATTGATATTATTAATAACATTTTGAATAGATTGAGGCCATAGGAGTCTGTTTGGTTGGTGTTCTAGACGTTACAAGTTGGAGAAACTTCTCGCTAGCGAGGTAAGTGAGACTTTAAACTTTGGTACTTGCTTTTCTAAAACTCGTTTTGCAAAATGTGCTTTCTCTGCCTGGTCCATGTGTTGGGACAAGCGTGCACTTGGCAGAACTGGTGGTCTTAGACCAGCCGCAAATATATTATTTTAATTGAAGTACAACAAAAAAATGAAAATATTACTTTATATGTTGTTTGATAGTTTGATACGGCTGTGCGCCATGAGGTTGAGTTTAATACGGCTGTGCGCTATGGTGTTGAGTTTGATATGGCTGTGCGCCATGATGTTGAGTTTGATACGGTTGTGCGCCATGATATTGGGGGATTGTGTATGCCTTTGTATATCACCTGAGCATTGTGTATGCTTCATTTAGCATTGTGTATGCTCTGTTACATATTTGAGGAATTGTGGTGCCGTTGTGGACCCGTGCGTGTGTTGGAAAATTTCTTTCACTGCAATTATGATTAGTCCTTAGTGGGTGCTCTTGTTGGTTAATTCTTAAGAACTCTGTTGATACACATATATTGAGTTATTGTATAGTTATCACATTTACTATACCATTCCTGTTGTTGCGAGTTTGTATTTTCTAACACTTGTTCCAAAGGTATTTAAAGTGGTGGGTTGAGGATCTTACTGGGTTATATTTACGTATAACTCACTCCTTACCTGCATCTTTATGCAGATACCGTTGCGGGAGATAGAGCTAGTGGATGACGTGTTTGCTGAGTGGATCCTATTGCTAAGGTGAGCCGCCGCATTATTCGTGGAGGCTGTTGTTTCAGCTATACCTATCTTATATCTATTATTTCTTTCGGTTTTGCATGCCCGTCACTTAAACTTCTATTACTCCATTAGATGCTCCACATTCTTAGTATGCAATTTGGGTTAGAGATTTAGTATTTGAGTTCTCTTTAGATTATAAATAAAGTATGAGTTTGGTCGAATAATTATTTTATATTTAATAATATTTAATGCATTTAGGCTAGGACGTGTTTCTCTCAATTCTTACATAATAGGTTAAGAGTACATGAATTGGTTCGCCTAGCGGGCAGTATTAGCTAGGTGTCAGTCACGTCTAGGGGGTAGTTTGGGACGTGACAAAGATACTGAGATCCTTGGGCTCGAGTGGCGCATGGATGAGATGGCCTCCGAGAGATACTCTCCGAGAGAATCTGACCTCGGCTAAGCATCATCTTCAAGATGTAAGGATAGAAAGCAATAAGTACAAGGATCTCCATGTTGAATCGGTTGCCGCGCTGTCCACGGTCAAGTTCGAAGCCGACGCACTTATATCTTCGTACTGGGAAGATGTCGCTGCTACCAATGCTTGAGCCAAGAGGATATCTGAAGAGGCTGAGCTCAAGCTAACTCTAGCCCTTGATCATGCTCGACTAATATCTCAGAGACAGGCTCTCGAGGAAGCACACGCGGGGGGCTTCAATTTTTCTGTTGAGATCGGAAGAGTGAGGGCCCTAGAAGAGGAATCAACAGCTCTTCTTACTTCCGATGATGATTCGACCAGCGGCTCAGAAGATGATGAAGATGAAGACAAAGTCCCCGAGGGGGAAGAAGCCGCTGATGACCAGGAGGCCAAGGGTCAGACTGTTGAAGGCACTATTCCTGAAGGGACTTTATCCGATGAAGTGACCCCGGCGGTAGATTAGGCTTCTATTTGTTTCTTTTTTGTGTAAGAGCTCCAAGTGTGAGCTTTGTGAATATGTTTCGTGAACCTTTATTATATATGAAAGAATCTTCGCTTTTCATTGCTTCCCATCTTTCCTTTGCTTTTATGGAATAAATTCTTATGCTTGTAGTTGAGGTTTTGTAAGCTCGATTTTGCCTCATCGAGGTCTTATGATTAGTCCCCGAGTGAGATGACCTCGGCCTTCATATTGAGGGTATTCCCTTTTAGGGGTCTTATAAGTTCGATATTATGGCCTTGTCCTTGATATCAGAGTTATGCCCTTTTTAAGGTCTTATAAGTGTGGTGTTACCTCATTGAGGTCTTACAAATTGGCCCTTAGGCTCTTTAGATTGGCCCTTAGGCTCTTTATATTGTCCCTTAGGCTCTTTATATTGGCCCTTAATCTCTTTAGATTGGGTCGATTCGGCCTCTAATATGGATATAGTTTTCCCCCATTCTGGCTAAAGACTTTTAAAGTTTTGGTTATGCCTTGGCGTGTTTTGTGTTCGTCTGACTCTTTGATGGTCTAAATAAGAACCTCGATTATAAGTCGATATGCGACGACAATTGAGTACCTTACGAGGTTTTCTTGAAGGCTGATGTTTCGAAGTCTTTTTATTAAAGGCTGATTTTTTTGAAGCCTTTTCATTGTTCGGAGCTGATGTTATTGAAGCTCCTTTGCCTATACCGAGGGTAGCCTTATTAACCAGTTCTTTTCAAAGTATTTTCTAAGTATTTGAAGGCCTTTAGTTTTATGGCGACAGTCAGACGTCTCTGAGCTGCGTTAATTTGGTCATAGCCTTTTAATATGACCGTAGTCTTTATGTTCGGCCATAGCCTTTAATCCTCGGGTGATATGACCCCAGCGTCTATATCGAGGGTATGCCTTTTAGGTGTCTTACAAGTTCGAATATATAGCCTTGGTCGTAATATCGGGGTTATGCCTTTTTAAGGTCTTGTAAATTTGGGAATGACTCGTCGAGGTCTTACAGATTCGATGCTGCCTCAGTGAGGTCTTACAAGCTCGAAGTTGCCTCATTGAGGTCTTACAGATTTGATGTTGCCTCATCGAGGTCTTACTAGCTTGAATTTGCCTCATTGAGGTCTTACAGGTTCGATTCGTTTGACGACTCGATGAGCTGACTGTTGATGATAGTCCTCGAGTGTTCGAGAGTATTTTGCCCCTGAGTTGTTTCATGAGAATACTAAACTTCTTTTGAGCCACAAAGTATTTTGATGAATAAGAATGCTTCTTTGAATACTTGATACATGCATACATGTTTTTTTTCCTTCGGGGGATCGACTATTCTACGCGGACACGATTCGTTTGACCGTTTGGTCCATTACAACATTGATCTATCGAGGCATTCTTCGGCATAACTTGCTTTCTTCGAAAGGGTAACCTCCGAGTGTGATGCCCCCCCAGTATTCGAGGTTGATTGAAAAGAAGCCTTGAATACTTGTTGAGTTTTCCTTAGGTAGCATGTAGGTGTTGCCTCGTTAAAAATCTTGCTAGTAAAATGGTATAAAACCCGATCTAAGGAAAAAAGAGTGCAACGCATGCTTTAAAACCCAAGGTCTTCGAGTTGACAGGTGCCTTGATTCCTCTCAATCGAACGTCTGCAAAAGGTCAGTGTGGAACATATAAATGAAAAAGGAGAAGGTTATATATTAGCAATAATAGCGTTTGAGCATTGATATGTTCCAATTTCTTGGCAGTTTCTCGCCTCCATGGTGCTAAGTTTGTAGGACCCTTTGCCTACTACTCCGAGGACGCGGTACGGTCCTTCCCAGCTAGGGCCTAGTTTTCCTTCGTTTGGGTTTCGAGTGTCGAGGGTGACTTTCCTTAGAAATAAGTCCCCGACTCCGAAGTATCGGAGGTTTATTCTTTTGTTGTAGTATCTTTCGATCCTTTGCTTTTGAGCGGCCATTCGAACTAACGCGACTTCGCTTTTTTCATCTAGTAGCTTGAGGGCGGTGTTCATGGACTTGTTGTTTGAGTCCTCGGAGGCATGCTGGAATCTGGAACTTGGTTCTCCGACCTCGACTGGTATCAATGCCCCGGACCCATATACCAAAGAGAACGGGGTCTCTATTGTGCTTGACTTTGAAGTTGTTCTATATGCCCATAGTACTTCGGGCAGCACTTCCCTCCATTTTCCCTTTGCATTCTATAACCCCTTCTTTAGGTTTTGAATGATAGTTTTGTTTGTGGACTCGGCCTGACCATTCACACTTGGGTGGTAGGGCGTTGATAGGATCCTTTTGATTCTATGATCCTCGAGAAACTCCGTTACTTTGCTGCAGATGAATTGCTTCCCATTGTCACATGTAATCTCGGAGGGGATCCCGAATTGGCATATGATGTGGTCTCATATGAAGTCGATGACTTCCTTTTCTCTTATCTTCTCGAAGGCCTGCGCTTCTACCCATTTTGAGAAGTAGTCAATCATAAATAAGATAAATCTAACTTTACCTGGTGCCGTTGGTAGGGGACTGACGATGTCCATTCCCCATTTCATGGATGGCCATGGGGACAGGACCGACTGTAGTTATTCATCGGGTTGATGAATTATCGGCGCAAATGTTTGGCATTTGTCACATCTTCGAACAAATTCCTTGGTGTCTTTTTCTATGCTATCCCAGTAGTAACCTGCTTTGATTACCTTTCGAACTAAGGAGTCGGCTCCAGAGTGGTTGCCACAAGAGCCTTCGTGAATTTCTCGTAGCATATAGTCGGTGTCCGCCGGTCCCAAGCATACTGCTAGTGGACCATCGAAGGTCCTTCTGTACAGTGTTCCATTCTCGTCGAGTGAAAATTGGGTTGCCTTAGCTCGAAGGGCCCTCGATTCCTTTGGATCTGTGGAGAGCTTCCCATGTTTCAAGTAGTCAATGTACTTGTTCCTCAAATCCCATGTTAGGCTCGTTGAGTTGACTTCGGCATGGCCTTATTCGATCACCGATTTGGATAGTTGCACAACAGTCCCCGGGAGTATGTCCTTTTCTTCGACAGACGATCCCAAGTTTGTGAGTGCATCTGCCTCGCTATTTTGTTCTCGAGGTATGTGGATCAGGGTCCATTCTTTGAAGTGATGCAACATAAGTTGAAGCTTGTCTAAGTATCTTTGCATCCTATCTTCTCGAACTTCGAAGCTTCCATTCACTTGGTTTACAACTAGAAGAGAGTCGCATTTTGCTTCGATGACCTCTGCTCCTAGGCTTTTGGCCAGTTTAAGACGTGCAATCATGGCCTCATACTCGGCCTCATTGTTAGTCAACTTCGAAGTTTTTATAGATTGTCTAATTGTGCCACCCGTAGGCGGTTTTAGAACTATGCCAAGTCCAGACCCTTTCACGTTTGAGGCACCATCAGTAAAAAGGGTCCACACCCCCGATGGCGTGCCTGCTTTCAACAAGAGTTCTTTCTCTACCTTGGGCACGAGGGCAGGCGTAAAATCGGCCACGAAGTCCGCCAAAATTTGAGACTTGATAGCCGTTCGGGGTTGGTACTCGATGTCATACCCCCCGAGTTCGATGGCCCATTTGGCCAATCGGCCCGATAATTCGGGCTTATGAAAAATGTTTCGAAGAGGGTACATAGTTAAAACACATATAAGCTGTCATTGAAAAAAAGGTTTCAATTTACGAGATGCACTTATTAATGCAAGAGCTAATTTTCTAAGTGTGGATACCTGGTTTCAACATATCCTAGGGCTCGACTTACATAATAGACAGGGAATTGTGTACTTTGTTCTTCTCGAACCAACATACCACTTACCGCTACCTCGGACACTGCCAAATATAAGTACAATGTTTCGTCCTCCTTCGAGGTATGGAGCAGAGGTGGGCTCGAGAGATACCGCTTTAATTCTTCCAAGGCATGTTGGTATTTTGGGGTCCACTCGAAATTGTTTTTCTTCTTGAGTAGGGAGAAGAAGTGGTGGCTCCGATCTGATGACCTCGAGATGAATTGTCCTAAAGCCGCTTTCCTTCCGGTCAGCCGTTGTAACGCTTTCATACTGTTTACCACAGGATTTCCTCGATGGCCTGGATTTTTTTGGGATTGATCTCGATTCCCCGGTTCGACACCATGAAGCCCAAAAATTTGCCTGATCCGACTCCGAAGGCGCACTTCTCGGGGTGGAGCTTCATGTTTTACCTTTTAAGGATGTCAAATGTTTCCTGCAAATGAGTGCGCGTAGGGACTTAACTAGAATGTCATCAATGTAAAATTCCATAGAATTTCCTACTTGATGCTCGAACATCTTATTAACTAGGCGTTGATATGTGGCTCCTGCGTTTTTTAACCCGAAGAGCATGACATTATAACAATATGTACCATACTTCATGATGAACGAAGTCTTTTCCTAGTCCTCTGGGTTCATTTGGATTTGATTGTACCCGGAGTAGGCGTCGAGAAATGTAAGGATCTCGTGGCCGGCCGTGGCATCGATCAAGCGATCGATGTTGGGCAATGGCAATGAGTCCTTGGGGCATGCTTTGGTCAGATCTTTGTAATCCACACACATTCTTAATTTATTTCATTTTTCTGGGACTACTACTACATTAGCTAACCATTCTAGATATTTCACCTCCCTAATGGATCCTATTTTGAGGAGTTTTGTTAACTCATCCTTGATGAATGCATGGTTTACCTCGGACTGAGGCCTCCTTTTTTGCTTCACCGGTTTGAACCTAGGGTCGACACTTAGTCGATGGGTGGTTACTTCTGGCGGGATCCCTGTCATGTCTAAATAGGACCAAGCGAAGCTATCAATGTTATTAATAAGGAATTGAATGAGTTTTCTTATGAGTTCGAGGGTTAATCTCGTTCCCAGGTATACCTTTCGGTCTGGAAGATGCTCGATCAAATTGGCATGTTCAAGTTCTTCGACCGTTGACTTTGTTGCGTCCGATTCTTCGGGGGAAATGAAGGCTCGAGGAGAAATGAAATCTTCTTCATCATCCTCCATCAATTGTTCACAGGTCGCTTGTCCCTCGAGGATCTGCTTGTTTTTTGACTTCTCCGAAGCGGAAGATGACGATGTTGATGTCATGTTGTGTACCACAAACATTTTCTTTGTTGCATGCTGCTCTCCATACACCGTCTTCACACTGTCTTTTGTTGGGAACGTTATCATTTGATGAAGAGTTGATGTCACTGCCCTCATGCAATCTATCCACGGACTTCCAAGTAAGGCATTGTACCTTATATCACCTTCGATGACATGAAACTTGGTATCTTGAATTGTACCAGCCACGTTGACTGGGCGGATGATTTCCCTCTTTGTTGTCTCACTCGCCATGTTGAATCCATTGAGGACTCGAGAGGCGAGTGTGATCTGATTGAGCAGTCCGAGATGCTCCACCACTTTCGACTTGATTACATTGGCCGAACTACCTGGATCCACGATCACACGCTTAATTTGAACTTTATTCAAAAGAAAAGAAATTACCAGTGCATCATTGTGAGGCTGAGACAAGTCCTTGACATCTTCTTCCCCAAACGTAAGAGCATCCTCGGGTATGTAACTCTGAGTTCACTTTTCCCTTGTGATAGATGCTTTTGTCCGTTCGAACATGGGCCCCTGCGGGACATCGACTCCTCCAACGATCATATGAATGATATGTTGCGGTTCTTCCTGTTTGTTTTTCCTGTTCGCCTCTCTTTCTCGAGATTGATTCTTAGCTCGGTTGTTGAGGAACTCTAGAAGGTGCCATTTGTTGATCAATCGGGCTACCTCTTCTCGAAGCTGTTTACAATCCTCGGTCCTATGACCATGAATGTCATGGTATTTGCATACTAAGTTGGGGTTCCTTTAGGAAGGATCTGACTGCACGGGCTTTGGCCACCTGGTATCTTTGATTTTACCTATGGCTGATACGATATCCGACTCATAGATATTAAATTTACATTCCGACAACCGGGGTGCCTCCATTGGTCTCGACTGCCTGTCAAACTCGATCTTGCTCATAAGTATCCGGGAATTTCGGCCTCGATCCGTCCCTCAATCATTTCGAGGTATGTCCCGTCTCGAAGTGTTTCTTCGATCTCTGATATATGGTTGATATCTCTCCTTGCTCAGCCTCGACTCTCTTTTTGGATTTCTGGATTCCTTAGAAAATAACCTGCTTGGGTACACTAAACCCGAGGGGGCTCCCAATTGGTCTTCCTCGACCCTTATTTTGGATCGGTACTTGTTATGGACATCCCCCCAAGTTACAGCGGGATATTCGATCAAATTTTGCTTCAGCTGCTTCGAAGCTATCGAGCTTCGTTCTTTCAAGCCCTGAGTGAAGACATGTACTTTCCAATCATCGGAGACTGGTGGTAACTCCATTAGCTCCATCTAAAAGCGAGATATTAACTCCCTTAACATCTCGTTCTCTCTTTGTTTGATTTTGAAGACATCGGACTTTCACGTAGCGACCTTGATGGAACCAGCATGTGACTTCACAAAAGAATCTGCCAATATGGAAAACGAATCTATCGAGTTTGAGGGTAGGTTATGATACCACATCATGGCCCCCTTTGAAAGTGTTTCTCCACATTTATTCAATAAGACGGACTCAATCTCGTCATCCTTCAAGTCATTCCCTTTTATACCACAAGTATAAGTGGTAATATGCTCATTGAGGTCCGTGGTCCCGTTGTACTTCTTGATATCGGGCATCCTGAACTTCTTCGGAATGGGCTTCAGATCCGCACTCGATGGAAATGTTTTCTACACGAACTTCTTCGAACCTACCTCTTTCAAGATTGGAAGTGCACCCGGGATCTAATCAACCCTCGAATTATAGGTTTCTACTTTTTTACCGTTGGACTCTATCTTCGTTTCCCCTAATTCAATCCTTTTAGTAAGGTCCTCGAGCATTTTCATAACAGTGGGGTACGTTCGTGACCCATTGTTGCTCAATCTTTCCGGCTCTTTCTCTACTCGAGGAGCTATTTCTGGTCCAGCTATGCTCGGGGTCTTCTGCTAACTTTGCAACTGAGCTATGGTCATTTGTTGTGCTTGTAACATTTCAAAAATGACCTGTAGGTTGACTTCTCTTTCTTCCCGAGCTTGTGTTCCTTGCGCTTCGTGTTGGTCACCTCCGTGCACACTTCCATCGGTATTGGTGCCTATATCAATATGCAAAGCATTGCATGAGACCACATCCAAGGGGAGTGGTACTGGTACTACCCCAGGATTTTGCGGTGGTATACCGGCGATTGGCGCCGCTGCACTGTTCACTCCATGGGACTCAAGGCCGTCATTTTCATGTGCATTCGCTGAATTAGACATTTTTGACCTGAAATCAAAGGTTCTTGGACAAGAAAAAGTGAGAAAAATAACTTGTGTTTTAAGAAAACTAGCACCAAAACAATCACTATTATTTTTAGCCCCACGATGAGCGCCAAACTGTTTACCTTGAAAATGGCATTAACAATTATATTTGATTTGTGGTTCTAAAAATATGTGATTTATTTTAATAATAGTTGATAATCAAGAAATAATGAGTGTGAATAAGGAGAATGAGATAAGCAAACCAAAGTAGGCACAAGATTAGGGCCTCGAGCTCGCTGGAATCGGGGCCTCGGGGTCCGATAATAGCAATAAATGAAGAACAATAAAGTAAAGAACAATAAAGCTGTGAGGCAGTGTTGAGCACGAAAAAAAATGTAGAATGTTGTATTGCAGTAAATGTTCATGTATGCTACAAAATGACAGGGGTGCTCTTTATATAGGAGGGGTGGATTCCAACATAGTACATGTATAATTATGACAGAGAAAAGCTATTGGTACAGCTGTATAATGACCTTGTACGGACTTGTACGACCTTTGCAGACCTCATTAGTTCTAACCATGTGCTCTTGGGAAATTCCTGCCTTTCTATGACGGTCGTCGATTTTGCTCAGATTCGAGGTAAGCCCGTGATGGGCCTTCGATATACCTTCTCGAGGCATGCACCTCGAGGTCAAACTTCATATTCTACTTCGACCCCCTCAAGGTCAGGCTTGGCATGCTTCAGAGACCTCGATATCGGAGTCCCCTATATCGACCTTATACAATATGTCACTAAAACTAAGAATTATAACTCATGCAATTATTTATGGATGAACATATATCCTTTAGCGTTGACAGATCCTCTTCCTTTAATCATGTACTATTTCTTTAAAACATAATACATACTCCCTCCGTCCCATTTATATGACAGTATTCAAATTTTGATAGCCAAATGATTTTTTTTTATCGTAATTTTTTATACGCCTTCTTAATATTTGGATTTTTAAATAATTTGACTTTAGTACTTTTGAAGTGGTTTTAGATATGTAAATTTATTGAATCTGTCAATATTAATTATTTTTAAAAACTTATACTTTTTCTTTATTTCTTATTAATGCAATATAATACTGTCATTGGTCAAATTGACAGTCAAATTTGTATTACTTGTATTCCAAAGAGATGTTAGGCGAGATATACCAACATAACATATTTATATCTTACTTAACAAGATATTATAATTACAACTATTATATAACTAATTCAACTAAATTCATCAACTTTGTATGTAAAGAGGATATTTTTTAAATGTATGCAATAATTTATTTTGTGTGTGTATATTTTATATAGATTGACGTGAAAAATACGTGCAACGCACGTACACTATATATATATATATATATATATATATATATATATATATATATATATATATTGTGTGATCGGATTACACGCTGCAACAAAATGATTAAAGTAATAATTGATTGAGACTGCTGAAATGGCTCCGATTTTTGGGATGAGCTACATAACTGATTATTCAGAGATATCTGCTGGCTGATTTGAGTTTGGTTGATATGAGTTATCTGTCTTACTTCTATTCCTATTTTTCTCTTATTATTATTACTGCGTACAGGTTAATGTAAGCGACTTGCCTTAGCCTCGTCACTACTTCGTCGAGGTTAGGCTCGGCACTTACAGAGTACATGGGGTCGGNTTATTAATGCAATATAATACTGTCATTGGTCAAATTGATAGTCAAATTTGTATTACTTGTATTCCAAAGAGATGTTAGGCGAGATATACCAACATAACATATTTATATCTTACTTAACAAGATATTATAATTACAACTATTATATAACTAATTCAACTAAATTCATCAACTTTGTATGTAAAGAGGATATTTTTTAAATGTATACCAATAATTTATTTTTTGTGTGTATATTTTATAAAGACTGACGTGAAAAATACATGCAACGCACGTACACTAACGCTAGTATATATATATATATATATATTGTGGGATCGGGTTACACGCTGCAACAAAATGATTAAAGTAATAATTGATTGAGACTGCTGAAATGGCCCCGATTGTTGGGATGAGCTATATAACTGATTATTCAGAGATATCTGCTGACTGATTTGAGTTTGGTTGATATGAGTTATCTGTCTTACTTCTATTCCTATTTTTCTCTTATTATTATTACTGCGTACAGGTTAATGTAAGCGACTTGCCTTAGCCTCGTCACTACTTCGTCGAGGTTAGGCTCGGCACTTACAGAGTACATGGGGTTGGTTGTACTCATACTACATTCTTCACTTCTTGTGCAGATACCGGAGTTGGTCCCAACATCGTACCGTAGACTTGCTCAGATTCAGCTACCCAGAGGAGACCTGAGGTATAGCTGCACAACGTCCGCAGTTCTGAAGTCCCCTTCTACTTTATCTTAGCTGTATATTTTCTTTCAGACAACTTTACTTTCATTTAGACCTTTATTTGTATTATTCTAGTAGCTCGTGCACTTGTGACACCGGATCCGAGGATATATATAGATAATTCGGTTGTTATGGTTTTCCACACTTTATTTCAGTTTCATCACAATTATTTCAGTAATTGGCATCCGTTTAATTTGATTTGTTTAAAAATTGTTAAGATTGTTCTAACGTTGGCTTGTCTAGCAAGTAAAATGTTAGGCGCCATCGCGATCCCGAGGATGGGAATTTTGGGTCATGATAGTTGATATCAGAGCACTAGGTTGCCTAGGTCTAACAAGTCTCCAGCAAGCTTAGTAGAGTCTGAAGGATCTGTAGGGAGACGCCTGTATTTATCTTCTAGAGGCTATAGAGTTTAGGGAAAATATCACTTCTTTCTTACTCTGTCGTGCGATTTTATTCTATCATCGATTATTGAACCATTCTATTCTTGTTCTCTCACAGATAGCGAGAACATGCATTACATCTACCGCCGTATAGGAGCCAGAGCCCCTTGTGGAATCTATGGCTAGGGGCAGAGGCCGATGCAGAAGCAGAGCTCAACATAGATCTCGAGGGACAACACTCGCAACTGAAGCCTCAGGTGGATCTTGAGGAGGAGGTTCCAGTTCAGATTGTACCCATTGGACTAGCTTAGGTCCCGGATGGGTTTATAGCCACTCTAGTGCTGCAGGATGCTCTAGTCCGTTTGGTGGGCCTTATGAAAGTGTGACCCAGAACGGTAGGTTTCCAGCGACACCATCCGTCTCACATGTTGAGGGAGGATCACAAACTCGCACTACTCCCGCTTAAGAGCAGATAGCTCCCCGATATCAAGTTCTAACAACCCAGCTAGTTGGGGTAATTCAGCTGGTTGTTGTGGCACAGGCCAGTGATAGGACCACTTTNTTGGGATGAGCTATATAACTGATTATTCAGAGATATCTGCTGACTGATTTGAGTTTGGTTGATATGAGTTATCTGTCTTACTTCTATTCCTATTTTTCTCTTATTATTATTACTGCGTACAGGTTAATGTAAGCGACTTGCCTTAGCCTCGTCACTACTTCGTCGAGGTTAGGCTCGGCACTTACAAAGTACATGGGGTCGGTTGTACTCATACTACATTCTTCACTTCTTGTGCAGACACTGGATTTGGTCCCAACATCGTACTGTAGACTTGCTCGTATTCAGCTACCCAGAGGAGACTTGAGATGTAGCTACACAACGTCCGCAGTTCTGAAGTCCCTTTCTACTTTGTCTTAGTTGTATATTTTCTTTTAGACAACTTTACTTTCATTTAGACCTTTATTTGTACTATTCTAGTAGCTCGTGCACTTGTGACACCATATCCGAGGATATATATAGATAATTCAGTTGTTATGGTTTTTCACACTTTATTTCAGTTTCATCACAATTATTTTAGTAATGGGCATCAGTTTAATTTGATTTGTTTAAATATTTTTATGATTATTCTAACGTTGGCTTGTCTAGCAAGTGAAATTTTAGGCGCCATCACGATTTTGAGGGTGGGAATTCTGGGTCATGATAGTTGATATCAGAGCACTAGGTTGCCTAGGTCTCACAAGTCACCAGCAAGCTTAGTAGAGTCTAAAGGATGTGTAGGGAGACGCCTGTATTTATCTTCTAGAGGCTATAGAGTTTAGGGAAAATATCATTTCTTTCTTAATCTATCGAGCAATTTTATTCTATCATCGATTATTGAACCATTCTATTCTTGTTCTCTCGCAGATAGCAAGAACATGCACTACATCTACCGCCGTATAGGAGCCAGAGCCTCCTGTGGCAGCTATGGCTAGGGGCAGAGGCCGATGCAGAGGCAGAGCTCAACCTAGATCTCGAGCGACAACACTCGCACTAAAACCTCAGGTGGATCTTGAGGAGGAGGTTCCAGTTCAGATTGTACCCATTGGACTAGCTTAGGTCCCGGATGGGTTTATAGCCACTCTACTGCTGCAAGATGCTCTAGTCCATTTGGTGGGCCTTATGGAAAGTGTGACCCAGAATGGTAGGTTTCCAGTGGCACCATCCGTCTCATAGGTTGGGGGAGGAGCACAGACTCCCACTACTCCTGCTTAGGAGCAGATAGCTCCCTGGTATCAGGCTCTAACAACCCAGCTAGTTGGGGTAATTCAGCCGGTTGTTGTGGCACAGGCCAGTGATAGGACCACTTTGTATTATGAGGTTATGTTGAGGTTGGATAAGTTCACCAAGCTATTTACTGTTCATCTTAGTGGCGCATCATCCGAGGACCCACAAGATTATCTAGACCGCTTCCATGAGGTACCGCGGAACATAGGTATAGTTGAGACCAAATGGGTCGGCATTTCAACCGACTGGTTCTGCCCGAAGGTGGTGGAGAGATTATATGTTGACTAGACCAGTTGGTTTTCCTGCACTTACCTGGGATCGGTTCTCACGATTATTTCTAGAGAAGTTCATCCATGTTCTCTGAGAGAGGAGTACTGTAGGGTGTTCGAGCGTCAGCAGGGTAGTATGATCATCACCCAGTATGAGACTTGGTTTGTAGACATAGCTCACCACGTCACCATCTTGCTTCCTACTGAGAGGGAGAGAGTGAAGAGATTTATTGATGGACTCACTTACACTATCATGCCTCAGATGGCCAAGGAGAGAAATAGCGATATTTCCTTCCAGACGACCGTAAATATTGCTAGATGGATCGAGTTAGTTCGTGCTTATGAGAAGGGGTCGGTGTCAGATAAGAGGCCTCATCTTTCGGTGGGTTCAGAAGTTTCTTATCTGGAGGCAGGGGTTCTTTTGGTAGAGGCCATCCTCTTAGACCGTTTCAGTTAGCTTTACAGATAGCCCACGATGCTTTGGCTGGTCGTGGTTCTTGCGGACCTCATCCTGAGCAACTAACATTCAGTGCACATTCAGCTCCTATTCGTGCACCGCCACTCTAGAGTCACTACAACGACTATTTAGACCGTCAGGGCTAGTCCTCGTTTTAGAATCCTCAGCAGCCGAGGGAGTGCTTTGAGTGTGGGGGCATAGATCGCATCATAAGGCATGTCCTAGATTGTAGAGCAACAGATCTCAGCAAGGTTCTCATGCCATTATACCGGCACCAGTTTCCCCACTGCCCGCACAGCCAGCTAGAGGTAGGGGTTAGACAACTAGAGGTGGAGGTCAACTGTAAGAGGTGAAGGTCGGCCAACTAGAGGCCCTCCTAGGGATATAATTTAGAGTGGTATGGCCCAGCTCTGATTTTATGCTTTTCTCGCTAGTCCTGAGGCCGAGTAATCTGATGTTGTTATCACAGGTATTGTTCCAGTTTTCTATAGAGATGCTTCAGTTTTATTTGATCCAGGATCTACTTATTCCTATGTGTCCTCCTATTTTGCTTCATATCTGGTTGTGCCTCGTGATTCTTTGGGTTCTCTTGTGTATGTGTCCACGTCGGTTGGAGATTCTATTATTGTAGATCGTGTTTATAGTTCACGTGTAGTTACTATTGGGAGCCTTGAGACAGGTGTAGATCTTCTACTTCTTGATATGGTAGATTTTTGATGTCATCTTGGGTATGGATTGGTTATCACCTTATCACGATATATTGGATTGTCACGCCAAGACGCTGACCATATCTATGTTGGGGTTGCCTCGATTATAGTGGAAAGGGACTCTTGGCCATTCTACCAACAAGGTTATCTCTTATGTGAATGCTCGACGTATGGTCGAGAAAGGCTGTCTAGCTTATTTGGCTCATATTCGCGATTCTAGTGCGTAGGTTCCTTCCATGGATTCAGTACCAGTTGTTTGTGAGTTTCCAGAGGTATTTCCTGCAGATCTGTCGGGGATGCCACCCGACAGAGATATTGACTTTTGTATTGTGTTTCTAGTGATGTCGTTTGGGCTGACAAATACCCTAACAACATTTATGGATCTGATAAACTGGGTGTTCAACCCCTACTAGGATTCTTTTGTGGTGGTATTCATCGATGATATATTGATCTACTCCTGCAGTCGATAGGATCACAAGAAGCATCTTCGGATTGTACTCTAATCCTTGAGAGATAGCTAGTTATATGCCAAGTTTTCAAAGTGTGAGTTTTGGCTAGACTCAGTTGCCTTCTTGGGGAACGTCGTATCGACAGAGGTCATAAAGGTAGATCCTAAGAAGATTGAGGCAGTTCAGAATTGGCCTAGACCTACTTCAGCTACAGAGATCTGGAGTTTCCTGGGATTGGTAGGTTATTATTTCCGGTTCGTGGAGGGGTTTTCTTCTATAGCAGGACGATCGACCAGATTGACCCAGAAGGGTGCCCCATTTAGATGGTCAGACGAGTATGAGTTGATCTTTCAGAAGCTCACGACTTCTTTAACTATGGCGCCATTGTTGGTGTTTCCCACAGGTTCAGAATCTTACACTATGTACTGTGATGCATCTCGTATTGGGATTGGTGCAGTATTGATGCAGGATGTCAGGGTGATTGCATATGTGTCGCGGCAGTTGCAGGTTCATGAGAAGAATTACCTAGTTCATGACCTAGAATTGGCAGCCATTATTCATGCGCTGAAGATTTGGACTATCTTTACAGCTTGTTGTGTGAGGTATTCATGGATCATCGGAGTCTACTATTTGTTCAAACAAAAGGATCTCAATTTGAGGCAGATGAGGTGGTTGGAGCTGTTGAAAAACTATGATATCACTATTTTGTATCATCTCGGGAAGGCCAATATGGTGGCCGATGACTTGAGTAGAAAGGCTGTGGGTATGAGAAGCCTTGCGTATATTCCAGTGGGCGAGAGGTCTCTTGTTGCAGATATAAAGACTTTGGCCAATCAATTCGTAAGGTTAGATGTTTTAGAACCCCAATCGTGAGCATCAATATAATGATTCTCATTTACTTGTCCTTAAGGACACAGTGCGGTCCGGTGGTGCCAAGCAGGTTACTGTTGGAGATGATGGAGTTTTGAGGATGCAGGATCGTATTTGTGTTCCCAATGTGGATGGACTTCGTGAGATAATTCTTGAAGAGGCCCACAGCTCCCGGTCTTCTATTCACCTGGGCGCCAAGAAAATGTATAAGAATTTGTGGCAGCATTATTGGTAGAAGAGGATGAAGAAGGAAATAGTTGCATATGTAGCTCGATGTCTAAATTTTTAGCAAGTAAAGTATGAGCATTAGCGGCCTGGTGGTTTGCTTCAGAAGTTAGAGATTCCCGAGTGGAAGTGGGAGCGCATTACTATGGACTCCTACGTACTCAGAAGAATTTTGATGCGGTATGGGTCATTGTGGACAGGTTGACCAAGTCAGAACATTTCATTTCAGTGACAATTACATATTATTCAGAGCGGTTAACTGAGATATACATCCGCGAGATTTTCCATCTTCAGGCTATGCTCGTATCTATCATTTCTTATCGAGGTACGCAGGGCACCTTGCACTTCTAGAGATCCGTACAGTGTGAGTTAGGTATGCAGGTTGAGTTGAGTACATGAATTCATCCTCATAAGGATTGACAGTCTGAGCGCACTATTCAGATATTGGAGGATATACTTTGTGCTTGTTTTATGGATTCAGAGGTTCTTGGATCAATTCTTTCTGCTTGCGGAGTTTGCTTATAACAACTACTAGTCGAGCATTCAGATGGCTCCTTATGAAGCATTATATTAGAGGTGGTGACTTTCGCCAGTTGGTTGGTTTGAGTCGGGAGAGGCTTGGTTGTTGGGTACAGATTTAGTACAGGATGCCTTGGATAAGGTCAAAAGTATTCAGGATTGACTTCGCACAGCTCAGTCAAGGCGAAAGAGTTATGCCGACCGTAGAGTTCGTGATGTTGCATTCATGGTTGGAGAGATGGTATTGCTTCGGATTTCTCCTATGAAGGGTGTGATGACGTTCGAAATGAAGGGTAAGTTGAGACCTAGGTATATCAGACCCTTTGAGATTCTTGTAAGAGTTGGTGAGGTGGCTTACAAACTCGTATTGCCACCTAGTTTATCAATATTCTATCCGGTGTTCCATATGTCCATGCTTTGGAAGTATCATGGTGATCTGTCTCATGAGTTAGATTTCAGCTCGGCCAAATTGGACAAAGATTTGACATATGAGGAGGAGACGGTAGCTATTCTAGCCCGGTAGGTCTGACATTTGAGGTCTAAGAGTTATACTTCAGTTCGAGTGCAATGGAATATTCAGCCTATTGAGGCACCAACTTGAGAGTCGGAGTCGAACATTCAAAGAAGATATCCACACATGTTCACCAGTCCAGGTACTTTCTATTTCCATTCGAGGACGAACGTTTATTTTATAGGTGGAGAATATGATGATCCGATAGGTCATCTTTAATTTTAACCTTCATTTCTGTATTCTAAGACCTCGAATAGCTTTATTTAACCTTTCTCGATTTTGCGTGCGCAATCCATGTCTTAATCCAAGAGGGTTTTATGTGAAAAAATGATAACAATGTGAAAATTTGCTGAAAAAATCATTTAAGTTGGTGTCGGTCAATGTTTTGAGAAAATGGATCCAGATCAACATTCTGACAGTCCGGTAGGTCCGTATCGTGATTTGGGACTTGAGCGTATGCCCGTAATTGAAGGCAGTTCCTTAGCTTGAATTATCGCCATTTGTTGAAAACTGGAAATTTAAAGGTTTAAAGATTTCCCAAGTCTGGCCTTAAATATAATTTATTTATATCAAGCTCGGATTGCGATTCCGAGATTTGAAATAGATCTGTTATGTCATTTGGGACTTACATGCAAAATTTGAGGTTATCGAGATTGATTTATCGTGTTTCGACGCGAGTTATAGAATTGAGAATTTCATAAATTCATTAAGTTCGAATCGAGGTGCGATTTATAGTTTTGACGTTGTTTGACGTGATTCGAGATCTCGAGTAGGTCCGCGTTATATTACGCGAATGTTTGATATATATGAAGGGGGTCCTGAGTGGCTCGGGTGAGTTTCGCATGAGATTCAAATCGTTTAGAGCATGTTGAGTGAAGCTGGTTCTGGGCAGAACGTGGTGCAATCGCACCTGCGGAACTTTGGGTGCAGGTGCGGCGTCGGAGAAGTGACGCCTTAATCACATGAGCAGACTTGAGCATCTTGGTGTGAGGTCGCAGAAGCGGTAAGTGTGGTGCACCTACGACATCGTAGGTGCAATGTCTGGAATAGCATAAGCGAAGAGGAAGCGCAGGAGCGCAATTTTGACCGCAATTTTGCGAGTTTTTAACCACCAAAGCGGCCCCGCGGGCGTGACGAAATCCTCGCAGGTGCGAAACTTGGTAGAAACATAAGGGATCGGAACTGGTTATTTCTTCATTTTCATTTTGGATTTGAAGCTCGGTTTGGGCGGTTCTAAAGAGATTTTTTATGAGTCTGTCTTAAGTAAGTGTTCTATATTCAAAAATGATTATATTTCATGATTCTATGGTTAATTTCATCAATTATTAGTGAATCAAATGGAAGAAAATGAGATTCTTGTAAAATCTTATGTAAATTTAGGATTTGAAGGGCGATTTGATTATATGTAAATTTAGGAGTTGAAGTTCCCCAGTTACAAAGACAAAACTTCAGCTCTAGGGATGAAGTTCCCCCCAGTTACACTGGGGAACTTCAGCCCTGTATGCTGAAGTTTTTATTTTTATAACTGGAGAACTTCAGCCTCGTATGCTGAATTTCCCTAGTTATAAGACAACAACTTCAGCTCTAGATCTGAAGTTCGCAAGCCGTCTACTAGAAAGCTGAAGTTTTGCGTGATTGCCTTTGCTACTTCAGCACCACATGCTGAAGTTATGCGCAAAAGCGGGTACGGATGCAATTATTTTTACAAAGCGGGTATAAGTTAAAACGTTGCACAAAAAGTGGGTACGGATGCAAAATGCCCCACACAAACTTAAGCATTCTAGGCTTTTTCAAAAACTTCAGCATAAGTGTTGAAGTTACTTAGTTCATTTGTAAAAACTTCAGCACTAAATAAGCTGAAGTTTTGTCCTGGATTAATTAGTTTTGTCATAAAGCTTTTTCAAAAACTTCAGCATCTTCTGCTGAAGTTAATTAGTTCATTTGTAAAAACTTCATCACTCTATATGTTGAACTTTTGTCCTGGGTTCATTCGTTTTATCATCATTAGCTTTTTGAAAAACTTCGGCAGAAGATGTTGAAGTTATTTAGTTTAGTTGTAAAAACTTCAGCACCCAGTATGCTGAAAGTTTTGTCATGGATTCAATAGTTTCTCATAAAAAGCCTTTTGAAAAACTTCAGCAGAAGATGCTGAAGTTATTTAGTTAAGTTGTAAAAACTTCAGCACTAAATAAGCTGAAGTTTAGTTTTGCAATAAAGCTTTTTCTAAAACTTCAGCAAAAGATGCTAAAGTTATTTAGTTAATTTGTAAAAACTTTAGCACTAAATAAGCTGAAGTTTTGTCCTGGGTTCATTCGTTTTGTCGTCATTAGCTTTTTGAAAAACTTCGGCAGAAGATGCTGAAGTTATTTAGTTTAGTTGTAAAAACTTCAGCACCCAATATGTTGATGTTTTGTCCTGGATTCAATAGTTTCTCATAAAAAGCTTTTTGAAAAACTTCAGCAGAAGAAGCTAAAGTTATTTAGTTAAGTTTTAAAAATCTCACCACTAAATAAGCTGAAGTTTAGTTTTGCAATAAAGCTTTTTCAAAAATTTCAGCAGAAGATGCTGAAGTTATTTAGTTAATTTGTAAAAACTTCAGCACTAAATAAACTGGAGTTTTGCATAGGTATTAGAAAGGCAGCGCCTGAAGTTGAAAAAATTAGAGTATAGGTTAAATAATTTTAAAAATATGGGTATAGGTTAAATGGGGGCGACCAAATAAGGCGCCCCGTGCAATTTCTACATGTATTAGCATGAAGAATGACAAAGGAGTAGTTCATCAAACATCTAGTTTAATACACTCTTCTAGTAATTACTTTTTTTTTACAACTTTGATAACTTTAGAATTCTAATTTGAATAATTATTTAAGAGTAAGCTTTGATATAATATCTTTCTGACCTAAAGGTGTTTAACGGGTGGGGCGGGGCGGTTCGGGTTGAGGAAAAAAAAGTGATCGGTTGGTCACCAATCTGGGTCGGTTATCGATTTTTTCAAATCGGGCTTAATGGGTCCAGGGCCATCCGGATAAAAACTGAACCGGAACGGTTACGTGTCTAAGGAGTCAGACCGGGCCGGGTTTATATTTATTTTTTTTGTATTTTGTATAACTATTGTAATTTATATTAATATAAAGTAAAATAAAAAATAAAAAAAAATAATCTTATAAAGGATGCAAAGGCTTTAAAATCCTTATATTTGAAATTTTAAATATTTCATTAAGAATTTAAGATAATATAATACAATGAAGATGCAAAAAAATTGCACCCCTGCTACCAACTCCAACACTACTAGGTATAAGTGGTGTCTCATCTTCAATTTCTAATTCATTATCTTCTATATCGAAATCTTCCTGTAATTGTTCATAATCTATATTATTATTAGGTGATGTTTCAGAAACATGTGTAAGGTCATTTAAATTACTACTAGATGTTGAAGTAGTACCTCTTTTTCTATTCCCGATTACCCCGATTAGCAACCTTATTACAAACTCTTTTTGCAGCATTAAATATATTGTGAAAATATAACTACTAGCAAAAATTAAATATGAAAATAAAATAGTAAATAAGAGAAAGAGTTGGAGGGAGTGCACTAAATTCCGCAATAAATTGAACATTTGATGATTTTCGCAACTCCAATGTTACCACGAAGTAATCAGGTGACCAATCAGGTGCAACAATTATGGGGGCAGTTACCAATTTCTTCTTGAGTTCCTCAAATGCCTTCAGGCAGGGTGCATCAAAATTAAACTTGATATCTTTTTCCAGCAACCTGCACAATGGAGTAGAAATTTTAGAGAAATCTTTAATAAAGCGCCTATAAATTCCTGCGTGTCCCAAAAAACTCCGGACACCCTTCACTGAATTTGGTGGAGGTAGTTTCTCAATTGCCTCCACTTTTGCCTTATCAACTTCGATGCCACTTTTAGATATTCTATGACCTAAGACAATGCCTTCCTGCACTATGAAGTGACGCTTCTCCCAATTTAACACCCGATTCGTTTCTTCACAACAGGCCAACACCATGCTCAGGTTTTTCAAACAGTCATCATAAGATGCCCCAAAGACTGAGAAGTCATCCATAAACACTTCTACAAATTTTTCCACCATGTCGGTGAAAATCGCCATCATACATCTCTGGAAGGTGGCTGGTGCATTGCAAAGACCAAATGGCATTCGCTTGAAGGCGAAGGTGCCATAAGNCCATAAACACTTCTACGAATTTTTCCACCATGTCGGTGAAAATCGCCATCATACATCTCTCGAAGGTGGCTGGTGCATTGCAAAGACCAAATGGCATTCGCTTGAAGGCGAAGGTGCCATAAGGGCAAGTAAAGGTGGTCTTCTCCTGATCCTCTGGGCATATGACAATTTGATTGTAACCTGAATACCCATCCAGAAAGCAATAATATTCATGCCCTGCTAGCCTGTCCAGCATTTGATCAATGAATGGGAGTGGAAAATGATCCTTGCGGGTTGCTTTGTTGAGCTTTCGATAATCTATGCAAACTCTCCAACCCGTGATAGTGCGGGTAGGAATTAGCTCATTTTTCTCATTCTCAATCACGGTCATTCCTCCCTTTTTGGGTACACATTGAACTGGGCTCACCCAATTGCTGTCAGATATAGGAAAGATGATGCCTACATCCAACAACTTTATGACTTCTTTCTTCACTACTTCTTTCATAATGGGATTCAGCCTCCTTTGCTGCTCAACA